>QFEL01009220.1:0-10927 GCA_003316195.1 Neoboletus brunneissimus
TTGTGCCTAGCCAAGGATACTGCCCTCGAGTACTGGAAATCGCTTTTGTGCTTTGGCGTGGGCAGAGAAGCGTTGAGACATGCACCGGCAGATGACGAGGGAGATGTTGACATGGACGTGGGCCAAGGATGGACGAGAGAACACACGGAGATGTGGTTGGAATATATGAAAATACGGGATGACGTTGCCGTGAGCAAAGATACCTGGCAGATGGTCTGTATGAAGCGGCTCCTTTTCCACCACATTGCTGATGAGATAAGTGCAGCTTCCAGACTTTATCCGTTCATTTGACGGGGACTTTGACAAACATGACGACCAAGGTAATGTCACATGTTCTTCCCTTGGTGACATGCAGCTGAAGACGCTACGTCATCCCAGCGGCTTGGCCCACTATCATAGACCAGTTCGTGGAATGGGCCAAGAGAAGGAATTCAGTTGCGTGAACTACGTACTTTGTACTCTCCCCCGACACGTGCACCATACCTCGTCCACCCGCGACCCACTCTTCGTTGTATTGAAACGCAGTTCAGTTATATCGTAGGCAGAATCAATAAAATTTGCATCGACCGATTCTCCCTAGCGACCGCCATGCAACGTGTAACGTTGATTCGCCATCATCAGAGGAGCACTGCCTGTCGCGGCGCGCCTAGATCGTCGGACACGAGCGACGGGAGAAATGAAGATTCTTTCACCACAGAACACTTGATAGAAGCACAGGATGCTCCAACGATAGCGGCCAGAATTTTCGGCGCGTCACTTTAATCAAGTTCAGTTCATGCACACCTAAAGGCGGACTTGGGCGTACTCTGGGTTGACGCGAACGACCGTCTCCGATCCAAGCTCGTCGACCGAGAGCACATCGATGTAGGTGCTCGCAGAGGTGAGCCCAAACATGTCCGTGAGTGCGTCCTGGAGGGATTTTCTTATGAGCAGGACGTCGATGCAACGAGGCTGCATGGTAAGGCGTATGTAATGATGCGTGGGTGGCAGATGGCTCGATGTCATGACCGTCGTGACGAACGGGTCAGTATTACGCTGGCCAATTCCGTCCTGCTCCGTGATCAGCGTCGACAACGTTCAATCCCAAGACACTGACAGATCCTGTCCGCGTCGAGCTGAGCGAGGACGGACTCGGGAACAAACTTATGTAATCGCACATCCAAGTCCACCGCACGCCATCACTGCAGCGACTTTTTCTCGAGAGACCTGCTCAGCGGGACATGTCTCAGACAGACCATTCCTGCTGCGGCGTCGTGAACGACGTGCGGATGCGTCGCACCAGGGCGAGCAAGCCACAGCCATGGATAACCCGCAAGTTCTCCGTCGGCCTCACGATCCTCATCGTCGGCTACTCGACATATGTGTACGCCGCACGGTTCTGCAGGGACATGCTTGTAAAGAGCAGTGGTGCACTGGGTAATCAGGCGACCGGAGGTGTGTGTTTCGCTCTCATCATCCGACGTTGACGTGAGACCTCCGCCGCGTCCAGTCGCTTTCCTGGCTGTATTTTGTCTCTTGTTATTATTGATGTCTTGGTGTTACGTCGCGGTATGTCTTTTTCCCTCTCTGAGGCACCGAACGACATCCCGATTTACTGCAACGCTCTCAGGTGGTAACCACATCCCCCGGCAATGCACGGCAGGTAGGCGGGTCCCCTCTTGCCAATTCCTTCCTCTCATTCCCGTACCTCTGCCGGCCCACAGCATACCCAGACGACTACCAACCCGGGCTATGACCATAATGACAGATCATCAACGCTCAACTCCACTGACCTCCGCGGAACTTCTTACGAGCTCACGTCTCCCACTCCCAACATCTATCATCCTCCCACGCACGAGCCTGCAAGAAAGCATAATCGTCCACAATCGTCACTCGGTTCTGGGAAGAGCAAAACACTCGCATCACAAGTTTCTGCCGCCCCTTCTTCAGTTCCTAAGCTGGAGCCGAGTTCACACTCGCAAGCATCGACCCGTGGTCTTGAAGAAGCACGTGCTTCCGATGCGTCTGGAGCTCCCGAGTCCCCGCACATCCCGGATACCGCGACACTCCCCACCCATGTGAATTCCTACCAGTCGGGACTTCCCCTTCCTCCGCCGATGTTCTCGCGACGTCCAACAACAACCCCTGTGCTCCTACCGGAATATCGGTATTGCAACAGATGCAAGATTGTCAAGCCCTCCCGGTCGCATCACTGCAGAGCATGTGGCACAGTAAGTTGCTTTTTTCGTCGACCGCGTGTTCGTCGATCTGATCTGGTGTCAAGTGCATCTTAAAGTATGACCATCACTGTCCATGTGGGTATGCCTTTCCTGAGAATCTTACAAACTGATATACTCTCCCCCCGTCTTAGGGATCGGGCAATGCGTCGGTGCTTTTAATCAAAAGGTGCGTCCGTCTACTGCACATTGTCTCGTTGTCGTTTATAACCTGCGCTGGCAGTTCTTCGTCAATTTCCTGCAATGGGCGACGTTGTTCTGTTTTTGGACGTTCTCGACACTTCTAGGTCTCAACGTTAAGCCACGCACCCCTTCGGGCCCCGAACTCGATCCTCAGCAAATTGTCGTAATAGCCCTGTTCGTTGTTGTTGTACCGAAGTCTTATCGTCTGCCGTTACTAACAGGCCATCTGTCAGTGCTGGCTTCTTTGGGCTATTTTGCAGCCTTATGCTCATATCGCAGCTTCATCTCATTTTGTTGAACCAAACGACTGTCGAGTCACTCAGTTTCAGGTCGATGCGAGACCGCGAACAGGAGTCGCTGTCGCAAATGCACAAGTGGTACCACATAAGGTGTGTCTTTTCACATCCCCGATGTCGGACGGTTGTGGCGTGCGTCATACGGGACCGGCTAGCCGAACGCTGCCGGGTTGTGCTGACCCCACTGGATTTATCACAGTGCAAAGCGGCGAACACGAAGGGAGTGGGATAATGAATGGGGAAGAATTGGTATCGAAGGCAATCTGTGGTGGCTAGGAAGCCGCAGAGAGAACTGGGTGGCAGTGATGGGGAAGAGCATATGGTGGTGGATTCGTGCGTCTTTCCCTCGCGAACCTCGTGTTGGCCTTCGAGCACCTGATTTCTGACGTGCTATTCTTGTACTCTTTCAGTGCCAGTCGGACACCACCTTGACGACGGGTTGAACTACCCAACGAATCCGCGTTTTGACAGCGCTGGAAGATGGAGGAGACGGAAGGAGTGGCCGTCTGATCTACAGTGACACTTTCGTGATTATTCCGTCTGTAATATTGTATACTTGGAACATGCTCTGCTGGCGGGCTTACCCTTGGGTGGGATCGCGGCCCACGGGACAGATCGGGCAGGCGCGGGCGGAACTTGATGCCACCGCAGATGAACGTGGTTCGCCCTCTCTTAAGCTGAACCACGACGTCCATCACCATCGCGGTTGTAGCATCAGATCGTCTCGAATCACCTACAACTGCCTTAATTGCATCCAACATGTCACCTGCAGCGACATTCCCAAGCAAAGCGTCCAATGGCCATTCGAACGCTGCCCAGAAGCAGACCCGAACAGGCAGCCCATCTGACAAGATATCCTCGGCGGGTCTCATTCAGATGGAGTATGACTACAGCGCACACAAGTAAGTCAACTATGATCCAAATGGCACCGGACCCTCGCACGCGTGCGTTAATGTAAGCGTTGGGCCAATCATCGTTGATTGGCAGGACAGTGCCGAGGGGAGGTGAGGGACCTTTCAAATGCCACTTGACTGACGAATCATGTTATTCCCTCGTTTTCGCCAGTTACCATCCACTGCCAGTCGTCTTCGATTCCGCAAATGGTGCCAAGTGAGCCGTTTTCGCCAATTGACGTCGCTTCACTATCGAACTCTTGATCGTAATCGCTGATTGACTTGGTTAGAGTATGGGATCCCGAAGGCAACGAATACATAGACATGCTCTCTGCTTACTCGTACGGCTTCTCGTCCTTTTTTTGGATGTGATTCTCTGGGCTTACGCGAAGTTCCTTTTAGCGCGGTGAACCAGGTCTGTGTTGGCTTGGATATGTGCGATGGATTGTCTTGGCTCATGCGGACAAACGTTTCAAGGGTCATTGTCACCCAAAGATAGTCGCTACTCTTGTAGAGCAAGCTCAGAGACTCACACTGTCCTCGCGTGCATTCTACAATTCCGTCTTTCCGCGCTTTGCAAAGCAGATGAAAGAGACGTTTGGCTATGACCGCGTTCTCCCTATGAACACCGGTGCCGAAGCGGTGGAGACCGCCCTAAAGGTGGCTAGGAAATGGGCGTACGAGACACCTGCCAAACGTGTCGAGCCAGGCAAGGCAGTCGTTCTTTGCCCGACGGGTAATTTCCACGGAAGAACATTGGGTGTGATCAGGTAGGCGATAGCAGATCTCTGTGTCGTGACCAAGATGTTGATCTATTCTCGGATCGTTTCAAACACAGCATGAGCACTGATCCGGACACTCGCGAAGGATTTGGACCTTATCTCGCCGGCGTAGGTCCAACGTACAAGGATCAGAATGGAACTGTTCAGGCGATTCGCTACGGTCACATCGAGGATTTCGAGCGTGCGCTCGATCATTTTGGGAACAATGTCGCTGCATTCTTGTTGGAGCCCATTCAAGGTGAAGCTGGGTACGTACGCTCCCAGACATGTGTGCTTCCCCTCTCTCACGGAGACTCCAAGCGTTGTCGTTCCACCAGAGGGGTATCTTCGGGAAGTTCGCAAGCTGTGCACGGAGAAAAACGTTCTCCTTATATGCGACGAAATCCAAACGGTCGGTTCGCCTACCCACCACGGCGCTGTCGGATGCTGATCTTTGACACCTGACAACAGGGATTGGCACGGACCGGGAAGATGCTCTGCTGCGAGCACGAGGGTGTTCGACCCGATATAGTCCTGTTGGGCAAGGCGCTTTCTGGCGGAGGTCCGTCGAGCTTGTTTTTCGTGTGCATGTGGGAATCACTGACACGCGCTCTGGATCAATAGTTTATCCCGTTTCTGCCGTTCTTGCGGATCGTGAGGTCATGGACTGTATCGGGCCTGGTCAGCATGGCAGCACGTATGGAGGGTAAGTATGGTTTACCTCGAAAATAGAGATGTTGTTTTAAGCTGCGCTTTTTTAGGAACCCTTTGGGGTGTGCTGTTGCCATGACGGCTCTGAGTGTGATCCAAGAGGAAAGAATGGCCGCCAGTGCCGAGCGCCTTGGACAGGTCTTCCGTGAACGTATGAGTGCGCTCAGGGCAAAGTCACCCTTGGTCAAAGAGGTTCGCGGAAAGGGGCTGTTGAACGCGGTCGTGATCGATGAGTCGGCGAGTCTGAAGGGTCACACGGCGTGGCAATTCTGTTTGTTGTTGAAGAGTCGTGGCGTGCTCGCGAAGCCGACGCATGTCAACATGTGGGTGCCTGTGTTTTGTGTTTGATCTGGATGGTGGTTGATGGTGTCGTCATTATAGCATTCGTTTTGCGCCTCCATTGGTGATTTCGGATGCAGAACTGGAGACGGCGATGCAACGGATTGAGCAGTGCCTGGATGACTTTGACAAGGTCTGTGGTTCTGCTGCACGGATTTATTTGGTGTGCCTTAACGGCGTTTTTCCAAAGCTCGAAGAGATCCCGGGCGAGGTCGAGAGCGAGAAAGGCTACAAGGATACGCTCGACAACTGAAGCACGGATCCAGCGCCCTTCAAACTTGCTGAACGACCGGTCTGTTTTGAAATGATTCATGATTGATAATGCTGCACGTCCGTTTGATCCTTATAATCTACGCACGAATCTTGTAGATAGTGGTCATAGTAGCCTGTATAATACTGATATTGAAGTAAAGGTTTCTGATGGTGTGATGGATGTAGGACACCTCGTAGGGACGACTTCCAGAGCGAGCACGGAAGCCATCCGAAAAAAATGCCGCTTGGATCTTCCCCGACATTAGCAACTCGACGCTCGATGGGGTGAGTCGAGCGAAGAGTGAATAAAAAGGGGATGAAAAACGGAGCTAGACTTGGAAGTCATACATCGTGTTTGTAAAGGAAATGGACGTCAAAGATCGAGCGAGCTCCGTTCCTATGTTTTCGGTTTTTTACGTAAAATTGCGACATGTTTTTGAGCCGATTTTTCTCGTTGCCGTTTGACGTGTTCTTTGCAGCAATGGCGCTCGCGAGTCCACAGGGATTGCGCCAAAGAAGACTCTCAGATTCAGCAAGGACGTCCGACCACGTCGACCAAGTTCATGTCGTTGATGACCGAGACGAAAAACCCCGTCTGAACCCCCAGCGAGAAGAGGTCGTGTGGGGCAAGACGCCCGGTGGTGAAGGTGCGTGGCCGGTCTTTCGATGTTGCTTCCACCAACGCTATAAATGTCTTCCAATAGTCTTCCGCGTGCCAACTACCCACGATGTCCTTACGGCGCTATTTCACCCTGCATACCCAAAAAGTCACCTGGACATTCTCAACCTATCTCTCTTGGGTTTCCAACTCGCCTTATTTTGTCTCTTGCCCCGATCAGCGTCCAAAATATTCTTCTTGGTCTATTTTGCGTTTTGGCGGGCGGCGTACGATGCTGGTTTGGGTTGGGTTCTTACGAAACAGAGCAAGAAGAAGTGGATCGTTCGAGAAATCCAGCGGTTGGGATGGCTCGACGAGAGTCGTAATCCTGCTATGAGAAACTGGATTCGTGCACAACTCGCCGGAAAGATGGGCAAAGATTACTCGTTCGACGTGGGTGCATCAGGGTTGGCTTGATCGCATGCTGATCTTGCCCGTTTCCTATAGGAGCTTCCGCTAGAGTACAACACCTGGCTCTTGTTCAGACAGTTGGTGGATGTCATTCTCTTGAAGTGCGTCGAGCGTTGCTTGTGTGGTCATGCTGATACTCAACGTCGTGTGCAGTGATTTCCTGGCGTACTGCATGTTTGCCTTTTCTTGGTTCCGAGTTCCTGTGGGACTTTCATTCACTGTCCACGTCATGCGGTAGGTACTTGTCATGGCGCGATTACTCTTGATGAGTGACACCTTGTTAGCTGGGTCGGCGGTATCGCACTGATCGTGTTCAACCTCTGGGTCAAAACGGAAGCACACGGCGTCGTCAAGGATTATGGCTGGTACTGGGGTGACGTCTTCTTCCAGCGCGGTAACCTGGTCTTTGACGGGGTGTTCGAGCTCGCACCGCACCCGATGTACTCTGTCGGTGGGTCGTGCTACTTATTCCTTTCTGAGATGCTCGAATGTTGTGTGCCTTGCAGGCTATGCGGGCTACTACGGTCTGTCGTTGATCGTTGGCAGCTATCCTGTCTTATTTGCCAGTCTGGTCGCCCACGCCTCTCAGTTTGCTTTCTTGGTGTTCTTCGAGAATCCGCGTACGTCTTGCTACACTTCTTCTGACAACGAACGCTGACATTCCGTTAGATATCGAGCGAATGTATGGGCAACGTCAACCGATTGCCGTACGTAAGCCCTTGGCGTCGGCCGGTCCTCGCAAGCAGAACACTGCGCCATCAGTGATCCCCCACCGGGACCTCACGGACGTACTTTCGACTCCACCTGCAACTGAAGGAGAGACCGCCTCTGAAACGGACTTTGAGACCGAAGTCGAAACGCCAGTACCAACCCGGAAACCGAGCAAGAGTCTCCATACCCCACGCGTGAGCAATGAGTCGCTCAGGAGATCTGCTGTGCGACAACAGCCAGTGTCAGAGCATGATTTATATCACAAGTATTTCAGACGTGACGTTGTCGGGCTTCATAACATTGATTTACTACGGTACGGTGCTCATCGGGGAACTTGTTTAAAGAATTCGCTCAACCGAATTCTTCCCGCATCAGGTCTTCTGATGCGATGTTGGTGCTGCTGATATTCTACATACTGGTCGCTTCCTGTCTCCCAATCATGTCGCATCGTGCGACTCTGGCGTTGCATTTCGCTCACGCGTCTGCCTGGTGCATCTTCCACAGTTTTGGCTTGGGTCTTCTCCTGCAGGCGCAAAGCCGGTCCAAGTTCCTTGTTCGCCACTTCCTCAAGAACTATCCCTATCCTGTCAATGACAGTGGGGACAGTGCAGTGCAGGAGGCGTTTACGAATTGGAAGTCGCTGTGTAACATGAGCTTGTGCATGACTTATAGTATTTATTTTCCCTTCTCTGTATTTCCCTTGTTCGCTTATGTTTTTCTTATAGTTTCCCTCGTTGGCCTTGCCGTGAAGACCTATGAACTACCGAAATCGTGGACGGAGGGAGACGATCTTTTGTGCCATACGTTGGGGGCGGTACGCATTCCCGCTTTATTCGTGGTGTATCATCTATTCATTCCTAAAAGCTACTCATTGGCCTTCACATATGGGCGGCCATGGAATCGTATGAGGTTCTCGGTGTGTTTGGTACGTATTTCGGTTCCATCAGAAAACGTTCGTTCATTTGATACACTCAGGGTGGTTCTACGGAGATTTCTTTGCAGAAGACTTCCCTTCCCATTTGGAATACACTGGCATCTTCCGGTGAGCTATTTCTCAACTTTGGTTTCGAAACCCTGTCAGACGAATTGTTTCAAAGTTATCTCGACAATCCTGAACTCATGAGTGGTGCATCGTTCTTCGGACTTGCGCTTATCAGCGGTAGCAAACTTGTAGGCATCCTTACGGTCCTGAGATTCTTCGCACATTGGTGGTTTTTGCACAATGTTGAAACGTAAGTCCCGCTGATTATCCGTCGATGGCTGACACTATGCTGATTGTGGCGATAGTCCCCACATGCGGAAATTGTATGGAGACAGTTTACGCAAGGAGGCAGGTTTTGTCAAAGTCATCAAAAACGTCGCGAGCAAAAACGCGCGACTTCTGGAGTCTCGCGCTGGGCGTCATGCGCCAGAGATTAGGAGAGTTGCAAAGGAAGTCAAAGGGACTTTTGATAAAGTGTTTGAGGAGACCGCCGATGTCGTGGAAGAATTCTTGGCAAAGTGTGAGTGAAACAGAATGCATTCCCTTGGCGGTCTCTGAACTAATTACCCGCCTAGCCCGACCAAAGATATCGGAGGTCATGCAAGAGACCAAAGTGCTTCTGCGACAATCGCGTGAACGGCTGGTCATAACGTGAGTCCCCATCGTCTGCTTTCTTTCTGACATTGAGTGTCTGGTTTTCCTCGCTTTGGTTCTCTTAGACGCGTTGCGAATGACTTGTCTTCATACGACACCGCCAAATACAAAGTCTCGATTTCTCCCAGTAAATTTGGCGATATGCGGTTCCACCTTGGAGAACCTGTTCATGTCAAATGGGAAGCTCCCCAGCGCCACTCTCGGCGTGATTGGATTGGCATCTACAGGGTGCGACATTTTCACTTTTCCTCGACGCAGCCGATTAATAGGAGCATCGAACAGGTTGGTGCGAACAAGTCGACGTTGATTACGAAAATATCGTCGTTTGGACTGTGGATTCCTGTTCATAATGAGGAATGGGATGGTGATGTGCCTCTCGATAGCCCCAACGTGCCCTCGAGGAGCCCAGAAGCGCAGACTGGGACTGTTGTCTTCCAGGGTTCGACCCTTCCATGGACAACCGGGCGATATGAGGTGCGTTTCTCGTTAGGTTGCCGCGGTTAGCCAAGCGATTGACATTTGTGTGTTCCTGTCAACTTAGGTTCGGTATCATCACGATGGCAAGCATAATGTCCTCGGGATTGATGGTCCTTTGGATATCTACGGTGAGTCTTGACGATTAATGATTGCTATTCGCGGGTTGAACTAAATACCTTGTGATAACCACATTGAAGTTAACAAGCCGACGTCCCTCGATTTTACGTCTATTAGGAAATGTCTCACTGACATCATCCCCCTGTGCTTGGACAACGATCCACACTTGATTCCCTTGTCTTGTGGCGGTACGTGCGATCCGAGCGCGGATGCTGACGAGAGCGATCCTTCTGGTGGTCCGCGGGATCAAGACGACTTTAGTTTCTGGTCAGAACGCCAAGCGAAACGTATTTGTATCGCGATCGAACAGGCGTTCAACGTGGAGTATGTCCCCGAGGTCATCGTAGCGGACGCGAACTTGACGAGGTTGGCGAATCGGATTTTGGTGTCGAAACAACTCTTGGTCTCGTAATGTTTCCTCCCCCGTTACTTGTATGGTTTTTTGTGGTGATACGCATTCTTTGCCTTGTAGTGAGGGGCAGGACGTATCGTATGATGTTCTCTATGGATCTGTTTTCGTTGAACAATTACCTCGCTTGACAAGATGCTTCTGCCCTAAGTTCCTAATTCTCCGGTTTCGGAAAACGTTGCCAGCGCGCGGTTGCCACCTGTGGCCATGCTCATTACATCATTCTTTGTCATGTTCCCCTAAACTTTTCGTTCTAGTCGGATGGCAGTTCAGGGTTCCCCACTCCCTTCTGTCCTGCTTCTTCAGAGTCCTGTCATTACACCAGGTGGGTACTTCAGGCATTGAAGACAGATTTGTTACTCACATTGCTCCCCCTCAGTCATGGCAAACCTCATTCGCAGCGCAAAATCTGGTAATGACTGGACTCAAAATGAGCTTCAAGCATACAACATCCAAGTAGTTGAGCAGTCATATGTGGACTTCTTCAATCGGCAGCAACTACCACCTGTCCCATCTGCTGTCCATCACTTCTGTGAGATCACAGACCGAAGACTTGCCCCTGATGACAACACATACAAGCTATTGCATTACCTTGATCTTGCAGAAAACCCCAGGCCAGGCGAGGAATCAGAAGCTTCTGTTCGCAACTTCACCAACAGACTATTGCAGACATTGGAGTATGAATCAGATTTCCGAATCACCATCACTCATTATCCCCTCCCTTTGATCATCTGTGGGTCGGAGTGCCTAGCACTAACAGATGTTTGCATCTGTGGCAAATATGACTATCTTTTTCTGGCACAAAGGGATCAAGACTCGGAGGGAATCAAGAAAGATCCAGAACCACAGCTTATTGC
>QFEL01009497.1:0-14787 GCA_003316195.1 Neoboletus brunneissimus
CCGAACAAAAATTTATAGTTTCAACGGCGGCTCAGTCTATTCACGTCCTGCAGAGGCTCATTGAAGATGCAAGTTCTTCGGACTCACTTAGTGGGGTACTGTGCCACCTTGAACAATCCTAACAGTTAAACAACCAATGATGCAATCCATAAAGTTGAACCTCCCTTTATTCTACATTCACTTGCAGGCAAAGCATCCTTGGTGTTCGTCCCACAAAAGGAGCACGGTACATGAATGTTTCTCGTCTCTATGTACTGCCCGCTGTGTGTAATGAGTTACATCATGAGTGGCTACAAGCAGGGTAACATGAGAAAAACAGATTTCTTTAGGTTGCGCATGTGACGATAAACCAAGAATAAGTCGCCGCACCAATTTACGGGAGTACCCGTGCACTCACTCATCCGGCAGGACTGGTCCCCTCGCTGTCAACAGCGTCAAGAAAACCCGCGTCAAGGTACGTTTGCTCGTCCGATTGTACATTACCCGTCCACAAGATCTATCTTTGCCCTGTTGGGTTGTGGGTGTTGAAAATCGCATTCGAGTCAATCCTGGTGCAGGGTGGATGGACTTAGCAGAGTTGGATGCGGTCTCGACTTCCCCTTCAGATCGGGACTGACTGTTTCTCTTTCGCAGATAAGAGATGGGTTTCGCACACAACAACGGTGCGTAGTCGATATTCCCCTACTCGCCATGGCCTGACTTGGTGGGTATGTCCTAGTTCTTCCCAGTAACCACTTCCACAAGGATTGGCAGCGCCGTGTGCGCACCTGGTTCGACCAACCCGGTCGCAAGCTTCGCAGACGCACAGCTCGCAAAGTCAAGGCCGCCAAGCTCGGCGTTCGCCCTCTCACACTTCTCCGCCCTGCTGTCCGTGGTCAGACTGTTCGATACAACCGGAAGCTCCGTGAAGGCCGTGGATTCACTTTGGCTGAGCTTAAGGAGGCAGGTATCAACCACAAAGAAGCACGTGGTATTGGTATTGTCGTTGATCACCGGAGGAGAAACTTGAGCGAGGAGGGCAAGGCTCTCAATGTCGAGCGGTTGAAAGCCTACAAATCCAAGCTGGTCGTCTTTCCCCGAAAGGCATCCAAACCTAAGAAGGGCGACACTGCTGTAAGTGTCCAGTTTGTCGAAGTTAAACCCGAATATCTGAGCATGATGTCAGGGTGACGATCTCAAAGCCGAGACGACGCGGGGTGCTCTTCCTCTTCCGGAATCATATGTTCACGAACCCCCCCGCAAAATTACGAACGAGGAACGGTCGTTCGAAGCCTACAGAACCCTTCGCATTGCTCGTGCCAATGCCCGATATGAGGGTGTACGCAAGCTACGGGCTGCAAAGGTACGCCGGAATTCAATCGGTCGGTTAGCAACATTCAAATCATCCTCGTTATCTAGAAGGAGGAAGAGGAGGCAAACAAGAAGAAGTAGAAACCTCGACTCGCTTTTGCACCTGTCACATTTTCCGGTTACTCTCCTGTATACTCCCAAAATCCGAGTGCATTCAGCTGTGTTCGGAACATCGCATTCAACATATGTCCTAATCCTTTATGGGCGTGATTTGTCTCTTTTGTTCCATCACACGATGTGACCATGCATAATTTTGATCGATGTTCTATGTGATGCTCTAAGTCAATTGGGTATCTAGTAGTCCGTGATTTATGTCTAGCAGTTGTCGCGAATACTAAATGTGCAACGGAATGCGGGGTTAAGCTAACCCTTAGCTTGCCTTCTTCACGATCGCTTCTTGGATTTCTTTATCTGCAACGACCCCAACAAGGCGGACTTGATCCGCGACCGCCTTGAGAACATTCAGCACCTCCCCATTCCCCTTGATGAAACCAAATTCTGCATAGACAAGCCCCTGCTCCTTGGCGTATTGTTTTACCAGTATGCTGGCTTCACGCAAGTTGTGACGCGGAAGACGAGGGAAGAGATGGTGAGTGACCTGAAGGTGAAGGCCACCATGGACGAAGGAAAGGTATGGAGGACACATAACGTCAGTGGTCGTCCTAAGCTGGCGATGGGGGAACGACTCCGTAGGACCAAGGTCTGCCGTGGACATGGAGAAATGTGAAAGCACAATCTACAGAGAATACTTGGAGTGAATGTGTGGTCTCGTCAGCTGCCCTACGCACCTGGACATGGAGAGGACTGGTGACTACGTGAGAGACAATGAGGTAGGTCAACGCGTTGGTCCACGACCCACAACCCTTGAGCAGTGCACCAAACCAACACCAAAAGAAGGCGACACCAATGACCTCTAGCCACCACGACCATCTCCCACCCCTCGCCCTGCGGGTATCAAATGCTTTTCGGATCAAGAAGCCATAGGCATTTGCGTAGAGGTTGAATCTACCAAAAGCGAGGAGGATGTAGAAAAGCTTGTGTTGAATGGAGACGACGACCGCCGAGAAACGGTCAAAGAGCATGGTTCGTCTGTAGTAGGAAGACCATAGTGACTTGAAGAACGCCGTTGAGATTGCCAGGAACGGGAGATGCTCGATATCGGGATCGCTGAGAAGTGTGAGAGTGAGGACGACAAGTGTAAGGATGGGACTTACTGGGAAGGATGGTTCGTGACAACTGACAAGCCGAGGTTGAGCAAAGGTTGGGGTGACGATGAAGGACTTACGATGATGCACGTTATGATTCTAGAGGAGCGCGGGGAACGATGTCAGCTGGTGGGGCTGTGAGAGAAAGACGGAGACTTACGTCGACCCACCAGCCCACGCTGAGACCGCCGATAAAGTCAGCAACAAAGATGGCAAGGAGACGGTCTATGGTCCAGTCGTGTGTAACGCCCATGTGGCCGAGGTCGTGGACAGTGAAGACGAGTTGGTGCCAGAGCAATCCAAGGCAGACGGCACTTGTGATGAGCCAGTCATGCTTATATGCATAGGCGGAGGAAGCAGCCAAGAGGATATATCTGGCAACTTCCGGCCCATAGCCAGTGAGGTAGCGCGTCTCGTAGAGACCGGCATCGATGATGCGCTTGTGGAGCTCCTTGTAGGCAGCAGAATGGCAGGCTTGTACTTTGAGCGACAGGTTGGACGGAGGTGGACGGAGGGTGGCGAGGGAAGGGCCGTCTGTGTCCTGGAGAAGGGAACTGTTTTTCGGGACTAGAAGAATTTCCGAGGACAGAGCAGAAGGTGACGCGATGGGATTTGCTTCGTTGTGCCAGGCGAGGGAACCGTCTGCAGCTGCTTTACGGACCCAGCCTGACATGATTGGGGGGAGGAGGGGGTCCCAGGTGTGCGGGGAGGTGTCGACGGTGCCGATGGCATATTTCCTGATGGTGTGGATGGTGTGCTCGGAGTGGTACGCGTCAATTTCGTCGGCGGCGTCGCGACCGACGAAGTGGAGGATTGCGAGTGCGCCGCCGGGGTGTGCAGCGAGCCAAGCGTGTGGGATGCGGAGGAGGAGGTCGTTGTAGACGACGAGGGACTCGCCGGCGAGGATGCGAGCTGCGACGTGCTCGCGGGATATGGGGCCCATTAATTTGAACAAGTGAAAGGTGTGCGCCACCCGTGGCTTCCGTGTGGGCCGCATAAATAGCAGGGGAGAGCCAAGCAGAATCACCGCGTACGGCCATCTCTCTCAGCGACCGTCCTCGTCGCCGTGCATACTCCCCTCGTCGTCGTCCCCAACAGCACCGACGTTCCATTCTCCCAGCGGCCCACTATCACTCCATACAGCTTGGCGTGGGAATACGCTCGAACCGACGATCACGATGGCAAGGTTGCAGTCAGGCAGCAGTTCCGCGAACAAGCCACCATCAAAACCCCATCTGCCTCCCCAATCTCAGCCTCAGAACCCCCAGCTCGCACGGCACAGGACCCGCCACAGATCCTACTCCGACCCCTTCTCAGATCCTGTCCATCAGGGAAGGCCCGTCCCTCGGTTGCCGCCCGAACCACCCCCGAAATACCCGCCTCATTCAAAGATGGCATCCACAAATAAGCAACCTCTTCATCGTGACAACATCATCGAGGCAGTCAGAGATACCGTCCAGCTCAGGTCCTCAGAACAGCCCTCTCGCACCAGGACCGGTCGTAGCCAGACCGTCGTTACGTCCGTCTCCTTCTTCTTCCCCCCAGCTAAAATCTCATCCCCAACAGTAATCAGCCCGCAAGCGCGCCCCGTACACACGGTCGCCGCTCGATGTCTCAAGATTCCGTCTTGCACGCAGCCAATGTCTTGGAAAAGGCAAAGGCAAAGCCTCGTGGCAAGAAGGGTTCCGTTCATGCAGACGTCATAGACAGACTCGATTTCAGTGGTGTAGGACCCAGTACGTCCTTTTCAAATCCCATTTCTTTCCCCTCATCATCCTCCCGACCAGTGTTCCACCACGATGGCCCCTTCGATGCCTGTGCGCCCTCTCGCAACCGTCATCGCACTAAGGCACCCATGCTCGCCTGGAGCGGTGCACCAGGTGAAAATGCGCTTCTCTCCAGTGACTCTCCCTACCCGTCTCCAGATGCCTACAAAGGGGCATTTTCTCCCACGTATGACGTCCCAAAGAAGAAGGTAGACGCTATCGCAGAGGCTTGGGGGATCCACGAGCCCGAACCATACGAGGAATTCTTTGCAGGCGGAGGCACCACTCGGCGTGATGGCGACACTCCGTCCAACTCCATTTATGCCGGTAGGGAGGGACACGGTTCTCGACATGGCACACCACAACACTCCATCGGCCGGCGTTCAAAGGACGGTCGTGATCTCCGGGAGGTCTACAGAGAATACCTAAACGATGACGCTAGGCAGCCTCAGGTACGGGACAGGGACCAAACCGACAGAGAAAATCGTCGTCCCCGACGTGGCGCTCTGCCTCCACCACAGCCAATTATGGTTCCAGAAGCACATGAAGCCCATCAATCTGATGTAGAAAGTGGCCCCGGATCTCCCTCAGGGGCACCCAAACGTACCAAGTCTCTCATGCAACGTATCCGGAAGATGCGGGATTCCCCAAACGTTCCCGTTGGTTACGATGATACCGAAAAACCACCCTCGCCGACCCCAGCAGACCAGTATCAGTCTGCAACCCGGCTCACTCATCGTCCACAGAACTCTTTCCTTGGACGTTTCGCTGGGGGCAACGGTACTAGTACGGATCGCCGCGGAAACTTGAAGGAGAGCACGTCTCCAATGTCAGACAACTCAGAAACCTATGTGTATATTGATGACCCGCGAAAGGAGAAACAGCTCCCGGCGACACCTCATGCGCCAGTGACGGCCCGCACGCCATCAGGCGAAGACAAATACGCGGACTATGACGGCACACCTGGATCGCCCGGGTCTGGTGCCGGCCTTGGTCGAAAGACGAGTTTGTTAAAGAAGGTTAAAGACGTTGTCAGAGGGCCGAAATAAGGCGCTCTTACTTCAGAGTATTCCACATTTGGCTTTGTGCCCTTTTTTCACCTTCCTTTCTATCCTCTTCTTTCTTCTCTACTATACCTCGGAGGTCTTTTTGCAATGTTGTGTTCCACTTTTTCGACTCGTATCTTCTACCTTCTCTTTTTCGATGTCATCGCACTACAGTTGGTTGGCCATTTTATGCCAATTTTCCATCTTATTACAGCTTTGCGATTCGTACCTCCCTTTCCTCCCCCCTTCTTTCATCATGCTTCCTGTATCCATCCTAGTGTCCTATTGTCTACATATACCCGCTTCCTTCGAGGTTGTATGTAGGTCTACACGTTGCAACATTTATCTATAGTGTATCACACTCGTATTCTACTTGCTGAGCTCGATTGAGCTCAATGGCGATTTTGTCTCCGGGGAGAAGCTCTTTATGAGACACCAGATGTCAGGCTTGTAACATGTTGATTCGAGATCTATATGACTCTACTATTGAACCCTGCTTCTTCTAGCGTCCTTTTCACGTCCTCTATCCTCACCTCCTCCCGATGGAATATTCCTGCGGCTAGAGCAGACTCTGCATTGGTCTCCTTGAACACCTTTACAAAGTGTTCTTTGGTTCCTGCTCCACTGCTTGCTACCACTGGGATCGACACAGCGTTTTTCACCATCCGAATTAGGTCGTGGTCAAACCCAAGACCCGTTCCGTCCCTGTCAATGCTGTTAAGCAAGATCTCTCCGGCCCCGAGCTTCTGTGCGCCTTTCGCTAACTCTACGACTGAGACTGGGCGTGCTTCTCGTCCTCCAGAGACAGTGCACTGATACCACCAAGCCTCGCCACGCTGATCGTGGCTATCATCCTGCCTGTAGACGAGCTCGTCTCTGTACGGCCCATTGTATGTGGCGGGGTTCACGTAAACTCGTTTTGGATCAATTGAGACGACAACAGCTTGGCTACCATACACCTTCGATATGGTCTCGATCGCGCTAGAACCTTCACCGACATTGTTCGCTGCGCGCAGCTTCTCGACAGCGTAGACGGCCTCAGAACCTATGCTAACTTTATCGGCACCAGCGCGGAAGTATGTCCCAGCTACTTCGACTGCTGAGCGTTTGGTACCATCAGGATCGGTGGTGTCCTTGATACCACCTCCAATCGTGAGAGGGACAAAGACATTTTCGGCGGCAACGCGAACGACGGCAATCATCGGCTGATCGTGGAGAGGAGAGTGACGGAATGAGGTGATATTAAGAAGACACAATTCGTCTGCCCCAGATGTATAATATTTATCGGCGAGTGCGACAGGTTTCCCAAGGTTGCGCACCGCGCCGGCAATCCTAACCGAGGTGGCATCTGAGAGTGAGACTTTCTCGCGGACATCATATTGATCGCCCTTTGTGACGACGAGGTCTCCGTCATCATTGGCGCGGACGTCCAGGCAGGCGATGATGCGCTTGGTAAACCCGTCTTTTGGTTTGGGGAGACGCGGTAAGTAGAGGGAAGTTGGAGGAGTGAGGGTGCGTCCTTTGCGGGATTGCTCTATCCAATCCTTCAAGATATTAAGGCCCGCTGGGCCCGACTTTTCGGGATGGAATTGAGTAGCAAATATATTGTGCTTTCGCACCGTGGATATGAAGACCTCCTGACCATATTGGGTGATGAAATGTGCCCACTGGGCAGCGGGAGTGGAAAGATCGTACTTGGCACAGTAAGAGTGGACAAAATAATAGTGTGAACTGGACGAGACGCCCTCAAGAAGTGATGGATCGGAGGGATCGAGACACTCCACGGTGTTCCAGCCCATGTGAGGGACCGCCTTGTCTGTGTCATCAAAGCGAACGATTGGGCACGGTATCGTCCCTAGACCCTGAATACCGGGGGATTCGGCCGAAGATGCGAAGAGGACCTGCATACCGATGCAGATGCCAAAGTATGGTTTCCCGGAATCGAGGTACTTTTGAAGGGGCTCAAACAGACCGTGATCATGCAAAGACTGGATGGCAGTGTGAAAGGCACCCTGACCAGGAAATATGAGAGCCTAAGGGATGTGAGGGGGTGATCAGGGGTGGAAACGGGGTAATGATTACTTACAGGTGTATCCGAAATTGCTTGCAGCTCGGCAAAGTCGTGGGCATTCCTGATCCACTTGTAATCAGAGTAGCCCAGCTTTGTGAGCGAGTTTGCGAGGCTCTGGACGTTGCCAGCGCCGTGATCGAGGAGAAAGAGGCGCATGATGTAGCTGCGATGGGTCACTGATGGGCCACCAATAATTCGTTATCAGATGACCCCGTTCAACGTGATCAGTCCAAGTCACATTGCACACAATCATCGCAAGCATCTCCGAATATAAAAGCCATCCAAGAGATGAACATTAATCACCCTCATTTCCGTTCCCCCAACATGCCCCCCCAGCCCATCCCCATCCCGTCATCCTCTCCGCATGCCGTCTTCGCGTCCGTCTCGCCATCGTCCCAGTCGCTTTCTGACCGGCTCCGTCACCGGGATTCCCCCGCCGCTGTCAAGGCTATCAGACAGCCAAAGGTACTCCATCCCGTCGACAACGAGGACCTGAGGCTCCTCCTCCTGGAAAACATCAGCCAAGAGGCTGTCTGTTACTTCAGATCTCAAGGCTTCCATGTCGATCACTACGCCACCGCTTTTTCAGAGGCCGAGCTTCTAGAAAAAATTCCTCATTACCACGCCGTCGGTATACGTAGCAAAACTCGAATTACAGAGAACGTCATCAAGGCGGCGACAAAAGTGTGTATTATCCATTCAACCGTGTCCTCTTTCTCATTCTTTTCAAGCTCCTTGTCATTGGTTGTTTTTGCATTGGGACCAACCAAGTCGACCTCGACACTGCAGCCAAGGCTGGCATCCCTGTTTTTAACTCCCCCTTCTCCAATTCCCGATCGGTTGCGGAGTTGGTCGTCTCCGAGATCATCGCACTCTCACGACAGTGGTTTCAACGTTCCTGTGAGATGCGCGCAGGCATCTGGAACAAACAGTCCAAGGGGTGCTGGGAGGTTCGCGGAAAGACTCTCGGAATCGTGGGATACGGACACATCGGTGCACAACTCTCCGTGCTTGCCGAGGCCCTTGGTATGCGCGTCATCTTCTACGATGTCGTGAACATCATGCCTCTCGGCTCTGCTCGCCAAGTCGAAACACTTCCAGCACTCCTGGCTGAAGCTGATTTTGTCACCCTTCACGTTCCTGAGCTCCCAGAGACCATCAACATGATTTCGAAACAGGAGCTCTCGCAGATGAAGCAGGGATCGTATCTCATGAACAATGCACGCGGTCGTGTGGTTGATATCCCAGCCCTGATTGATGCGCTTACATCTAAACACCTCGCCGGTGCTGCGCTGGACGTATATCCTGCCGAGCCAGGGGCCAATGGTACACCTTTCGACGACCAGATCAATTCATGGGCCACTACTCTTCGGGGTATTCCGAACGTGATCCTCACCCCCCACATCGGTGGTTCCACCGAAGAAGCTCAGCGCATGATCGGGGAAGAAGTCTCTCAGGCACTGACACGTTATCTCAACTACGGCTCTACCTTCGGGGCAGTCAACTTCCCAGAGGTCGACTTGCGTGCCATCACTGCTGAACAAGGCAGCAATATCCGCGTTTGCCACGTTCACACCAACCAACCTGGTGTACTCAGACAGGTCAACGATATTCTGTCCCCGTACAACGTTGAAAAGCAGTACTCTGATTCGAAGGGCGACATCGCTTACCTGCTGGCCGACATTGCTGATGTCAGTCCTTCGGATATCAATAAACTCAAGGAGACCATCAGCCACACCAGCGCGAACATTCTAACACGTCTGTTGGTATGATAGCACCTCCATGACAGGAACTGGACATTGTTACCATTCAACTGGTTCATCAATTTAATGTAATCTACACAAAATGGTTGTCCATCTAGATAGATGTATTACATGAACACCAAGATGTTTAACAAATCACCACCAGTGGTGGTACCGAAAGTTGATAACGTTGACATCCCAAGCGTACAAGAGTTGCAATTCAACATTCCCATAATTGACTCTACAGTATCAGCTCCCCAAGAGTATAACAGCATATCATCACTCCAAAAAGGTCCCAGACATTCAGCTCTCTTCCTCCGGGTCCCCTATTCCACCGGCAAGGATAGCAAACGTGGTCTCCATTTCTGGAAGGCATGGTGAATCGTAAATCTTACATGTTCGTGTGTTTCCGCGGGCTTTCTTGAGTTGCAACCTGGCAGAGAATGAGCAATGAGGACCAAGGCGGGGTAGCTACTGACCGAGTAGTAGACGCATGGGCCATAATATTGCCTCCAATAGGTTTCTTCTCATTTGCAGCATATGGGCCAGCAGATGCATCAGGATTTGACATGACTTGATTTGTGACGACGACAGCGATCCCAAACTGGACCAAGGGCATAAGCCACGCCTCATAGGAACAGGCGACCCGAGGTTAACTGACCTCGTCAGCTAGTCGCTGAAGGGTGCGCAGAAATTTTCCGAGGTGATTTTGGCGAGCGGAAAGCTCTCCGCGACCACTGAAGTCCGTTCTATACAGGGCCGTACAAGAGTCGACGATGAGAAGGCAGAACCTGCACCGATCATCAGGTATTAGGATATGGCATGGCGAATACATATGGCACCTTGACTCCGCCATGAGGGCACTGGCGCTAGTGAGCAGACTATTTTGGTGGTCTGCATTGTATGCGCGCGCATACGCAACATTGTCCAATACTTCTTCTCCATTGAGACCATATCTCTCAGCAACGGCAAGTAAGCGGGCGGGACGGAAAGTTCCCTCGGTGTCGATATACAAGCATTTGCCCTCTCCACCTCCCATGCTGACAGGGAGCTGACAAGTCACCGAGAGTGTGTGGCACAGCTGGGACTTGCCCGTCCTGAATTCACCAAATAATTCTGTTATAGCACCAGTCTCGATGCCACCTATATGCGAGTTAGACAACTAAGTAGGTGAAGCTCATTGGGTGTTCACAAACCACCCAGCAGAGCATCTAACTGTTTGGAGCCAGTGGTGATATGTACCAGCTCAGATCGACGGGCATGGACTTCTGTAGCACTCTGAAAGCCCAGTGGGACAATTTTCTGGGCTAGGTCTTGTGATTGATAGGACCGAATCAAACTAACATGGGCCACACTTGCCTTCAGTAAGAATCTTGTCTGCCTTGGCGTCTGATATACCTTTAATAGCCATGAGGTTCTTCTTGGGTGTAAAAGCGACGGCTTCGACAGTATGAAGACCGGCATCTGCGAGCTTCTTGATGTCGTTGGCGTGTATACCGGCTTCCTCTAATTTTCCAACGAGGAGGGGACCTGAGAGGGAGTAGTCTTCTTGCGGTTCCTCGTTTTGAGATGGTTGAGACATGGCTGCCGGAAAGTAAGACGGTGTGTTCCAACGACCAGCTCAAGGGCGCAATGAGGACGCGTCCATCACGTGGCCGCGTAAATGCACAGCACGTGCGTGATCAGACTCGTATCGGCGAGAACAAGACAAGATTAATTAATTGCTACGATATAGACAATCGTCACATGCCAGAAGCAACACCCTCCTCCACCGCAAGGAGCCCCTCTCGTCTGATAAGCTGCCGGCTGAGTTTCGACTCCAGCAATGCGACGGCAGGAAGATCCAATATTACCCTTCGCCACTTGACGAGGTCATACACGTTCACCTCATTGACATGCCTGAATCCCAATCCTCGTAGATTCCTTCCGGCGCGTTGAATGGCAGGATCGACCTGAGGCAGGCCAGAAATGAACAGTGTCCCCGTTCTCCATCCGAGCGTCTCAAGTCGATTCTTGAGCGTGACCGTCTTGTGGCAATACCACTTGATGCGAGGCACGACACCTAGTCTCTGTTCTTTGAATTTCGTTGACAATGCTACCCTCATTCCCATCTCGATGACCTTGCGGTTAAGCTTTGTACTGAAATCGCGTGGCTTTGGACCAAAGGCGACGCCCCCTCCGCGAAGCATAGGACTCTGCCCATCTCCCAGGCGTGCTCTCCCAGTCCCCTTCTGAGGCCGAATCTTCCTCCCGGAACCTCGAACCTCCGCTCGCGTCTTGGTACTGGCGCTTCCCTGGCGGAGGGAATCCAGGTGGTGCACGGCACAGAGATGCAAGATGTCACGTCGGATGGGGTGGTTGAATACGGTCGGGTCGAGAGCAACCGCTTTGTCTCTTGCCTTTTTTCCCTGAAGGGACGACAGTGTGAGAAATACTGGCTCAACGAGAGCGATGGCTGACGCAGGGGTTAGCAGGGCATAACTCATGCGAGACAAAAAATGAACCTGTACACTCTCGACCGATTGAAGACTCTTGGTCATGGACTGGTACGGCTGTGGCGAATGTCCGTGTCAGACTGGGAATGTGTTGCAGGTCTTGTGTTACACGGGTACTCCTTAGGACCGGAGCACCACTTGCTCGGCGGGCCGTTTGCCAAAAAGCTGAAAGCATCGCGTCAAGTCGAAATTCGCGCGAGTGGATTGCATGCTACTTAGCATTACCATAGATGGATCGTGGGAACTTTTTGCCATCGATACAGGCTGGCGCCGTGGACGATGCGGGCGAAGACCAGCAACACTTGAACCGACTTCAGAGAGGGTACGTCCATTTTCTTGCTCATTCTCCATTCACTCCTGCGAAGAGAACATGCCATGTCGGCGAATGTCAGATCAAAATTGCGCGGAAATACGCTGGATGCGACTTGCTCTCCCCGGATGACTGCCCTAACTCACCTCCGATGACGCTGATTCCACTCATTGCAGATCGCCCCAACCTCGGCAGTTTCCTCCCCAACCAACAACATGTCAACACCAAAGGCCGTTCAAACTTTCGGTAAAAAGAAGGTCCGCACTGGGATGCACGCAAATAACGAGGGACAGATCCACTTACCCAACATATGTTGCAGACCGCTACTGCGGTAGCCCACGCAAAGGAGGGCCGTGGCCTCATCCGTATCAATGGGTCTCCCATCAACCTTGTCCAGCCTGAAATACTCCGCTTCAAGATATACGAGCCAATTCTCGTCGCAGGAGAAGAGTCGTTCGCCCCTCTTGACATTCGAGTGCGCGTCAAGGGTGGAGGACACACCTCTCAGGTGTATGCCATCCGTCAGGCTATTGCAAAAGCCGTCGTTGCATACTACTCCAAGTACATCGATGCTTACAGCGCTATGGAGCTGAAGAAAAAGTTGGTTGCATACGATCGTACGCTTTTGATTGCAGACCCCAGACGGATGGAACCGAAGAAGTTTGGTGGTGCTGGTGCCCGTGCCCGTAGGCAGAAGAGGTATGTTCACATCATATGTTTCCAGCTCGTTTGCTGATCCCTTCTCAAGTTACCGGTGAAGACCCATTATATTCCTGCGGCATCATCATGTCATACTTCTTTTCTCCCTGTTGTGCCATGATAATGTCCATGCAATAAAATGTATGACAATAAATCTCTGACCGTGTTTTCTGTACCTATTGAGTCCGGGTCACGTGGGATTAGTGGAATTGTACGCGGGCCGTCGAGCGCGTGCTCACACGACGTGCAGTGACCACAACATGGAGCTCTCGGAATTGTCGTCGACACAACCTAGCGCCCAGCACGGGGCCATACTCGTCAATTCCCAAGGTGTCCCGTTGAAGGTCAACCTGCAGGCTGTCGAGCTCGAGGGTCGTCCCAAACTTGTCAGACTGTTGAGGGTATGCACAGCCTATTATAACCATCCCGCGTTCCCGATTCCATCGTTTCTGTCTAGAGCTCAGGTGCACTCGTCATGAGCAACGCCAAGGAGGCAGCTATCATCCTAGTTGACTCTACAACCGAGAGTGGAAAACGTCTCATCCGTACTTGGGGTCATGATGCAAGCAAGGTGGTGCTTGAATACACCTGGGCCCGGGCATCCATAGGTGCTGGTCGACCTTTACTCGAGACCGATAATTGGGGAGGCGAAATGACAATAGACGACGGAAAACCCGTTACCATTGATGGCGTTGTAGTGGATGAGGACGAACTTGAAGAAGTAGAGGCACTCGTGACAAAGTCAGTCGCCGGATTCTGTCGCAACATCGTCCACTGATACACGTTACAAGAAGTCCGCTACCAACACCTAGGGTCACTCCAGTGGATCCCACATCTCAACGGCCCGAAAACACTGTCGCTAATCACTTGGACATCGCCCGATCGGAGTCCAATATGCCAACACCACGCGCCATGGGACCGCCACTACCAGGTCCTCCAATAGCTCAACCGGCCGTAGTCGGCGTAACCCTCTCAGAGAAACCGACAGCAGACATCCGCGACGACGTACCACCACCACAAAATCTTCAACCCCAACCAGCCATACAACCATTACCTTATCCCCAACCTACCCTATTCATGCAACCATCTCAGTCTCAGAATACATACACGTACGCGCCGTTTGGTACCCAACAAACTCACGCTTCTTCTCAGCCCCAAGTGATGCCAGCCCAATCACTTCCACATACTGGCTTTCCTTCTTCCCAACAACAAATGGTCCCCGCTCCCGGCGTACCCCATATCCCATTACCTTCTGTTCAGTCCCAGATGACGCAAATGGCGCCGAACACGACATCCGTTAATGGTGTGAACCTTCAGAATCCGAATCTTGCGACCATAATGACTATAATGGAGGTCGTGCGACACATGGATCAGTCTAGTTGGTTTGGCCAGAATCAATTACCCATTTCGCAACCACCAGCTAATTTCAATACCTCCACGTTCTCCGTGAAATCACCAGCTATACCTGGACCTACACCTTCAACTCCCATCCCTCAAGCGACCAGGGGATTTGAATCTCCCGGTATCGATGCATCTTTGTCCAGTTCTCAAGACCACCTTCTCCGCGATACTGCTACCTCTTCCCGGAAGCGCAGGTCTGGTACAGAAGTTTCCGAGGATCGTTCTATGACACCAAATATTAAATCCTCTCGTCGTCCACCAGACGAAATGTTAACCCCATCGATATCTCGCAAACGTCCGCCCGCAGTCAAGCCCACTAATCCACCTCCGAAGCGGTTCCGTAAAGGAAAAGAGAAAGCAATCTCTACAGACTCTTCTGAACATTCCGAAGCTGATGAACTCATGGAAGCTTCTGACGGTTCGTATTCGACACGTTCCTCTGCTCCATCTGCACGCCTTCGAAGAATCATTGCATGTAAAAATCACGGAGAAATTTTCTTGTCTGGGTCTGGGCAGCCGCTGCGATTCTTTGTACAAGTAGATCTTCATGGTCGGCACACTGTTGTCACAAACATCAAGGTATGTTTGGATTGCATTCCTCACCAAAAACTTGATGCAGACGATTTTAGTAGAAAAACAAAGGAAAGATTGTCAACAATATTGCAGATGCCGACTATCTGATCCTGTCCGCTCGCTCTGATA
>QFEL01009600.1:0-13204 GCA_003316195.1 Neoboletus brunneissimus
TATTGAAAACAGAACAGAAAGATGGGGCTTGCCTCCATTCCAGCGGTTGCACTTGTCACGAATCGGACCGGCTTTCCGACCGCTGCATCGTTGAGTATGAGTATCAAGTATTGACATTAGCACGGGGTGGTTGTGCGTTACCTTTCTCGATCACACTCGCGTACTCCGTGTAGCTCATCTTGTCACTGACTGCATAAAATGTCTCGCCCAAGATGCGTGCCGAATCGTCATTGTAGTGTTTAAGCAGGGCGAGTACGCATTGCCCAAGGTCGCGTTCAACCCAGGTGAAATATTGCGGGGAGTTTGGATCGTATAGTGGTATGGTAAGCTCGTAGGAGGACGAGTCCGGTGTCCGAGTCAGACAGTTGACGCTTTGTGAAGTTGTGTTTATCAGCCATAGAATACTGTTTTGTTCAAGCCACCTACTTCCACGTATTCTCGGAGAACCACCCTACACAAGTGATCGGATATTGGTTCACCAGGAACAAACATGGACGCACCCAAGTGAAGATTTGCGTGTGGAAGCTGACTCTCTCGAAGGTAATCGTCGATATTGGCTTTGTCTATTCATTGAATAATTTGCTTGTGAGGAATAGCACCTCTAGCACGGGAATAGACTTACTGTCAAAGTGGTACACATTACGGTATTTTCCGTTAGATGCTCTGGTGGTGTGTGGGAGAGAGCTGAAACAATAAAAATTACACATGATGTGATGTCAGGGCCGCATGCTACACTACCTCCAGACAAAGAACTTGACGCCGACTGCGACCGCGGCATCAACCAAGTTCTTTCCCAAAGTTATTTCACTGGTATGGCCTTGAGCAGTGTTTTTTGGATCATAATAATCAGTGACCTGGGCATAGGGACATTTGACTCATGATACCAGGCAAAAGAAACAAAAGTTACCCCAAAGACTCCCTCTGCACCGTTCATAGCGTTCTTGAGAGATGGGACGTCCCAGAGGTCGGCTTGTACGACTTCAGCGCCGAGTGCCTTGAGTCTCAATGCCTTCTCCGAGTTGGGATTACGCGTCACCGCCCTCGGGGTGAATGTCCCGTCCGCGAGTAGCGCCTTGACGACTGAAGAACCTATAGGAAACAGTGAAACCCAGTTACGTAGAATAGGGACGACGACAGTGCTACCTTGGGTGCCTGTAGCACCAAAGACGGTAACAATTCGTACAGACATTTTTGAGCAGGTGTGGAAGCGAACTGAATCGACTGCCCCTGTCTTGAAAGATGGTGGTTTATATGCAAACACTCAACTATGACTTAATTCTGACGTCAGCAGGACTGGAAAGGGTTATGAAAGTACGCTTGGTAATAATCAGGCCCATCGAATGAACCCAACCGAATGCCATATGAAAAACGGTGGCTTGGCTGCCCATATCGCGCAGGAGAGTGGGACAGCGCATGATGGACCGACTGGCAAATTGCGAGGTCCGATCAAAAGGACCGTGATTCATCACGACCGCACAGCAACAAGAATCAGGTTACTAAATCCACTCACCCGTGCCTCATCACGGGTCCAGTGCGATGTCGGAGGATAAGACCCTTTTATACGGAACTCTGAATGGGTAAACCAATTGGAACTGTAACTCGCTGGTGTATCTGTTCATCGAAGCATGTCATGTGGAGATTATCCGGACATCCCTGCAGTATGGGTGGATCTGTATCTCCAAATTAGCATAAAAGACATGTCACCAGTTACAATTTATATAGCCCGCCGAAAGCAACTTTCGAATGATCTACGTCGACAACTTTCTACCACTATCAACGTTCTACGAAATGGCGGGGGGTAACTCACCGAGTTAGGCACTCCGTTTTGCCTGTTATCAACAATGTAACCGTGGTAGACTCTTGAAAAACACAGAACAGAAATGGATTGGATGTGGAACCTCGATAATTTAGTTGCTAACAAATCGCCATGGCGATTTACAAGTTTTATGCAATAATCAATTGTTTTCTTTATCCTGTCACTATGACCAAGGCAATCCGAATCAGTGAACGAGCAATGGACCTCGCATTGATCGGGAAGGGACCTTCTGTGTCCAAGCAGCTACCTGACATGCGCCGAATAGAGCCACGGGGTCCAGTGACAATTCTCTGATCCATCCAAGATCCAACCGCAGCAACACCGCAAAATTGATGAAGGAAAAGTTACTTGGCACGGCGGCCTATCGTGACTCATGCAAGCATCTAGCAATGACATGACCTCACGAATGCGGTCAAAAACTGCGATGCTGAGCAAGCATCGCTCGGACCGAAGATAAACCAATGGAGATGGGATGATCCAGAGTGTGTCCGCATGGATCTCGCGGTTCCAAAATATAGCAAGGAAGAAAAAAGTGCGGGTGATGCATGTTCAGGGACATGACACGCACCCAGTTTCCTGATTGCTTCGTCCGGAAGGTGATGATTAACTCAAGGATTGACTACACAGATAATAGCCACACGATTGCAAGCCTTGTGTCGGGGTTTCGGGCGGGGTGGGCATCTGACGTAAGCCACTGAACCATTTCCAAGCGTCAATGGGTGAGGATACTTGGCTTGTTTTTCCTCCACTGTTTCCGAACACTCCGTTCGACCCAAGGCCACCATTCAGAAGCCCTTTGCGCGCAAAAGGCACTTTCGCGGGTCTTTGGACGCTCACAGTGGTGCGGCGGGGTGTCTGGGATGACCACGAAGGAAGAACAAGAGACACTTCGTCTCCTCGTTCAGCACGTCGCACGTGGATTTTACGAGCCAAAATATATCATCATCTTGGACCAGCTTGCTCGGCACCCTGTGTAAGTATTTACATAGTAGAGACATGGAGCAGCCCGAACTCCTGCTGAATGTCACCTTCATTGTTTTTCTCGCAACCTCGTGTGACATGTTGAGAATTGCAGTCTCAAAGACGACGATTTGGCCGGACGAATGGGGCTTCAGGCTAAAGAGCTGAACAAGTTGATGGCTGTCCTGGGGAATGACCGTCTCGTGCACGTGTACGTCGCACTCTCTTGCATTTGTACCGCTTTTGACTTCTTTGATCGTTCCAGCTACCGTCAGAATGAACTCAAAGAAGGAGCCCAAAGATCTGTGGGCAAACAATATTATTATATAGATTACAAGCATTTCTGCGATGTTGTCAAGTGGCGAATCGCCGAGATGCGAAGGATCATTGATTGTGGTTTGCGCAACGTTCGTCTTGGCACCTTTGAGTCACCCCAACTCCTCGCTCTAATCCTACTATTCCCCAAACAGGAACTAGATAACAAGGGCTACATCTGTCCGCAATGTGGAAAGTCGTATACGCCACTGGAGGTCGACAAGCTGATGGACTTTGTCAAAGGCATCTTCGTCTGCGAGATTTGCCATGGGGAAGTAATCGACAATGAGAATGCCGAATCTGTAAGAGGAAGCCAGGATCGAATGCAACGCTTCAACCGCGCAATGCGCTTTATTATCGAGGGCTTGCGGAAAACGGAATCCATGGTTCTTCCTGCGTCAGTCACTTTCGCCGCTTGTCCGAAGCTGTGCTGACGAAGCTCACAGATTGGATGTACCATCATGGATCAAAAATAACGTCGTGGACACGGAGAAGCAGAAGGGTGGTCAGTCATCAAGTCTAAAGATTGCCGGGTCGTCAGGTTCTGGTCGGCAAGACGACGGTATTGGGATCGTCATGTCGATGGACAAAGACGAGGCGACAAGGCGACAAGAACGAGATGCAGAGGCAGCAGCGAAACGACAACAAAACCTTCTCCCGGCGTGGCACCTCAAGAGCACCATTACAGGAGATCTCACAGCTCTCGGCATTCAGGAGAATGCAAGGACGATGGCGACACAACTTACCCTACCTTCCGGTGATGAATCGCTGAAAGGTTTAGGGACTATTGGCCCATCACGACCGCCCCAGGTTGCCCAGCCAGCTGAAGATGTCAAGCCAGAAATTAACACTGAGGCAGATTGTAGGTCAAACGAGTTTAGCTCCTCTTCTCCACTCAATTTCCGTGATAGATTATGAACAGTATTATGCTTCATTGGCTGCTTCTAACGCGGCTTCTACTCAAGCAACGCCGTCGGGACTGGGAAGTGAGGACCTGGAAGAGGAAGAACCGAAACATATGATACAACACCTGGAAATACTCAATGGGTATCGAAAGAGATCGCGCTCTCAGGAAGACGAAGGGGTTGCCTCGAAGAAGCTTGCGAAACTAGAGCCAGAGTCTCCCGATATCAATGGGGTTGGTCACCCGGAAGCAGAAAGGGGTCATGGAAATGATCCCCTTGTCTCTGGTATGGATCACGAGTTCAGTTGTCCATTATGCATGGCAGCTTACTTCCTTTTCATCAGTCAATGGCGTACAAAAACCGTTCTCGGAGGTTACCGAGGAGGACCAAGAACTCATGACACCAGATGAGTATACGGCATATTTCGAGGTATTTCAGGCGCGTTCGTAGCATTGTGAAGCCAGTTATCATTTATTTGCTATGCTGACCTACGAGAGACCTATGGTGGTTTTAATAGATGTACCCTAGCCAACTGCAGTAACTGATCCCTGAATTCGCTTATATTACCTCGTGATCTAAATGATTCCACCGGTTAGCGCCCGTCGTCTGTCTCACAGGACTGGTGGGTGGTCATATACACCTCGGGCAGCATAGGATAAGTTGTTTGAACATGTTGGACATATTGACCCCTTATCCAGTGGCATATTCTGCCTGCGACGAAATGGACATATAAGTCGTTAATATATCACCGTTCGTGCCCAAGGAGATACATCAGGGGATTATCTTTCCTTTAACAATCCCCTGTTGCTATTTAGCATGGTGAGTAGCTGGATGCTTGAAGTCCCACATTGTCCCTCGTTTGTTCCCATACTATCTCCCGCTTGTTCGTTATGGCGAGTGCGATCCTCAAAGAGCTGGGCACGAAGACGCTGTTCGACATGCGTGGTGTCATTGCAGTTATTACAGGAGGGTCGTCGGTAAGCTAGAACCCTCAAAGTTCCATACACGGAATCCGAATACACGATATATCTGACCAGGGTATCAGCCTTATGATTGGCTCTGCCCTCGTCCCCAGTGGTGCTACAGTGTACATCATCGGTCTAGTGCAGAACGAACTTGACAAGTACACCCCCTTGACAATTGTTTATGGGTGTGTATAGATTAACCCCAGGTTATTTTCAGTATATGTCAAAAATATTAATGGTGCTGTTGTTCAAGCCGAAACTACAGGAAAGGTGATAGGGATACAGGGTGACGTCCGTCATAAGGTGCGTAACCAAGCTGTGCGCGAAGCACTCCAACAATTCATCTCACCACACGCTGGAGTAGTCTGAAGCCAAGCGCCTCGCAGAAGAGATTGGTAAACGCGAAGGCCACGTCACAGTCCTTTTTGACAATGCCGGCATTGTGGAAGGTAGTTTTGAGTCACCAACTTCTGCGACGGCTGCAGCATATGTGGCCAGTCACTTCGACGCGATAAAACAGGAACATTTCGATAATACACTACAAGTAAATGCTGTGGGGCCCTACTGGTTCTCGTTTGCGTTCCTCCCGCTACTGGAGAAGTGGAAAAACTCTAGCGAGCCTGCCTCAAAGAAGTTTTCTCCGCAGATCATAATGGCCAACAGCATCAACAGGTCGACCAAAGTATGGCAGCCCAATTTTTGACAACAGGACGAATGTGCTAAGTGATATCACAGGACTCGAGCACTTCAAGATCGTACCCATACATATTTTCAAAAAGTGCCATTGGTCATTTTACCGTTTCGCTTACGCATGAACTTTCGCCATTCGGGATTAGAGTCCCGGTATGGTGCTCCTCATCACACACTATGTTGTCTCCATTATCTGACTTGACTTTGTAATAGGTTTATTTATCAGGGGAGTAAGCTTGGGCACCTAGCCATCGTAGAATCGCCGAGACTAACCTTTGTAACAGATGACTGCACCAGGAATGACCGATCCGGATACTGGTGCACCGTTCACCCGACCTGGAACATCTTTTCCGATTGAGGTACCTGTCGATCCAAGTGGGGGACACGTCGTGACATGGGCACCCTCGCATTTTTCCTTGTTGCAAACTGTTACGTTATTGAGGAGACTGTACTGACTGATGGTGGTGTAAGTTGATCTGCTTGAGGTCTGTGCCACGCTTCTCATCAACATCTCTGCCGACCCTGTTGAAACATCCATCTTCGTACTGATATATGGCGATGGTTAAGAGAATGGTGGCTCATTGTACATATACCTTCTTTGAAACCTGTCCGCTACATGTGTATTGTTCCATGCCTCTATATGTCGTAACTAGTCAGTGATTGTATGTACCAGATGTACGGCCGAACTTTCGGCAGGAACCTTGTTTAGCAAGCAACTCCCACGGCACAAAAAACCGGTTTTCTTCAGCCACAATTCACCTTAAAACAAGGTAATATCATTTCTCAGGGGTATTTCCAAGAACGGACATCAGATTCTTAATCAGCCTCATTAGACGGATGATCAACCATTACCTGGTCACTCCTACTCGGCCTGTCTAATGGTGAGAGAGTAAACCGTCCGTTCAGTGGTTACGAACCTACCAAATGCTTGCGTGTAGCCTCCGAGACAGAAAAACCAGAATCCGTCTGGCCTTGGTCGAGCGATCATCAACCGCAAGGTGAAAGACGCCCGTGAGAGGCAGGAATCAGGCCTTGTATGTCCCCTCTGATTGTCCTGGCCATAGCTTTCCATTCACCTCACCACCGAGTTATAGTATACCACGGATTTAGACTCGACGTCTCGTCTGAAATCCGTCACCCAAGAACGTGATCTTGATGAGTTCCTAAACACTGCTCAGTTGGCTGGCACCGAATTTACTGCCGGTATGGACACATTTATCTCTGACTCTCCTTCCTGATAGTTCATCCGAGTTACATCACACAGAACGTCGCAATATTAAAATCATACAATCGGCATCAACTCAAAATCCCTATCTTCTCACAGAGTCGGAGGAACAATCCACGCTTAGTAAACACCAGGCCAACAAGCAACGCCTGAGGGTCCCCAGAAGACCACCTTGGACGAAAACTATAACCACTGCTCAACTAGATCGACAGGAAAAGGACGCATTCTTGGCGTGGAGGAGGGGATTGGCGCAGTATGTGCACTCCTTACTGTCTCTCATCCGACTGGGAAAACCCGATACTATTTTATCGTCTTTTTCGTTCTGACAGGTTACAAGAAGAAGAAAAGTTCCTCCTGACACCTTTTGAGCGCAATATCGAAGTATGGCGTCAACTCTGGCGGGTACTCGAACGTTCCCATCTCGTGGTGCAAATTGTCGACGCACGCAATCCTCTAAGATTCCGATGTGAGGATCTCGAATCTTACGTGCAAGACGTAGAGGGAGCAGAAGGCGAGGCTGGAACTGGGAAAGGGTTGAGGAAGAACCTGTTATTGATAAATAAAGCTGACTTGTTGACTGCTACGCAAAGGTAGGCCACGACCAACTGTGCGCGCGTGCTCACATTGATTGCATGGCATTAGACGAATATGGGCAGATTACTTCGATGAGCAGGGTATCCAATTTGCGTTTTTCTCCGCTGCCAATGCTGCCGCTTTACAGCAAGCACGGCGTGAATCCTTGGCACAACGTGAAACAGGATCTAGTACTTCACAACAACAGCCGGATACGGCCGCGGACCGACAGGGAACGGACCCGAATACAACTGCTGAAACGGAGTCTTCGTCTGACTCGGAAGGCCCTCATACACCAAATGACCACGATGAAGAAGACGATGTACCACTGGATTCTGATATTGGCTCAGAACCTGACGATGAGAGGTTTAGATATGTGTCTACAGAAGAGGATACGCCCGATGGGCGAGATCCGAGGACGAAAGTCCTCAGCGTATTGGAACTTGAAGATTTATTCATCTCTACTGCACCCGATCTCTCAAGTAGGTGAAGGATCTGTTCTACTTCAAACTGCCATCCAATGACAACATTCTAGGCTTTAAAGGCCCCTCTGGCGAACCACCGGCAAAACTCGTAGTGGGCCTTGTTGGTTACCCTAACGTCGGGAAATCAAGTACGATCAACGCCCTTCTCGGGGAGAAAAAAGTCAGCGTCTCTGCCACACCGGGCAAAACCAAACATTTCCAAACCATTCACCTCTCACCCACTATCGTCTTGTGCGATTGTCCGGGTCTAGTCTTCCCACAATTCGCAATGACGAAGGCAGCACTGGTTTGTGATGGTGTACTGCCCATTGACCAAATGCGAGAACATACGGGACCAGTCGCACTTGTGGCGAAAAGGATACCCAAGGATGTTCTGGAAGCATTGTATGGTTTGAGTATTAAAGTGAAAAGCGTTGAGGAAGGTGGAGATGGGAATGTGACTGCGGAGGTTTTGTTGATTGCTTATGCCAGTATGTGATGTCTTTCGTGTAAGATCATTTCACTGACGAGCATATGCGTGCCGGTCAGTCGCACGAGGCTTCATGCGTTCGGGGCAGGGCAACCCAGACGAAGCAAGGGCGGCGAGATACATTCTCAAAGACTACGTGAACGGCAAACTCCTGTTCTGTCACCCGCCCCCAAGAACACCAGAGAAGCCGTTCAACGACCAGACGCACGAGTTATCGCTTCTCCGCGCCGCAGGAAAGAAACGGGCACCCACTACGCGTGTCGTGAAAGGCGCTGATACATATGTTGCTACCGCCCTTGCCTCGCCATCTACTATTTCGTCGGATCATAGCTCCCTTTTGACAACACAGACGAGCGGTGCAAAATCCCTCGCACTGGACAAGGAGTTTTTCGCACACAATGCTTCGCTTTCGTCACGTCCGTTCGTGCAAGGATCCGCGCGGCACGGACAGGAATTTACAAGGGGGAGGTTATATCCACACCAGAATATGGTAGCAAATGACGGAACACTGCTTGGGCCAGGGCCAGGGGCATTTGCTGCGGTCGTCAGTGGAGTGGGTGGAGAAGCATTTGGGAAGAAGCATCACAAGAAGGGGAAGAGGGTGAAGCAGAGAAGTGGAAAAGGATATGATTGATTGAAACCAGCGAGCGGTAGCTTGTTGGTTGTGCACGCGAATAGGCAGCAGAACAAGGTAACGAGCCAGATTGGAGGGTTTTTTTTTGTTACTCGTTCCACGTAAGAATGTCTCGATCATCTTCGGAATCGTGGTCGCGCTTGCGATGGAGCATAACGCGCTCACGAGACGGAAACAGTCTGTTGCAGTCTTCAGTGTGTCGGCGACGTATATGTGGAAAAGGATGGTAACAGATGTACCTTGAAACGCACAGATAAAGATTGGTGTTCTGTGCGGGCTTAGCGTCGCTCTAGAAGGAGGCGGGAGAGACGTACTCTGCAGGAGATGTCACCCAGCCAAGCCCTGCGTCAACGTCCTTCTGGATGGTCGTCGCTGGAGAAAAGGTTAGGTGTGGACACGACAGAGACTGTTGGTACTGCTCACTGTCTTGGGTTGCAGGCCTGGACCTGAGTACAGACGGGAGTCGTGGTCCGGTAGACATGTGGTGGTCGTAGTCGTCATGGTCTGTTTTGGTCTCGTCCACCACTTTCAAAGCTCTGTAACGCGGAATCAGACAGAATCATACAACAGACCCGACTGGCCTCAGCTGCCAGATATTCGAATAGAGACGAAATCCTAGAGACGGCTGACAGCCATATACTAGGTGCCGCTCTCTATAAGTATCGCTTTCAAGAGCTCGGTGTCGCGACTTCGTGCCCCATCCACAAAGCTCTCCTCAACGTATCAGGAAGCATGGGTACTGAAATTTTTTCACCAGTCACTCTCCCATGCAGCGGTCGCACAATGACCAACAGGTTGGCAAAGGTTCGTGCAGTCCTGCGTTACCTTTCCGTTGCCCGTCTCACTACACCTCCAGGTCGCCTTGTACGAGCATCTCGCTAAAATGTATGGTGGGCCTCCCAACGAATACCACATCGGTCTCTACACCGAATGGGCGAAGCACGACTGGGGGATGATCATCACCGGTAACATCCAGGTTTCTCGAGAACACCTCACGCTGGGACGCGATATCGTGGTCCCTGAAATACTCAACGAGGAGACGTTGGCCTCCTTTAAGGACCTGGCGCGAACGATCCATGCAAAGGATTCGCGTGAGCCGTCGACACGCCCGTTAGCTATCATACAGCTCTCTCATGTTGGTCGTCAGTCTCCAAATTTCATTGGTGGTCGTAAACTAGGTGTTCCTCCTATGGCGCCGGGTCCAATTCGGGTTGGATCGAGCAAGCGTGTTCAGTCGCACGATGGGGTTACCTCTCTGATCGTGCAGGACACCCCACATCCATTCTTTCGCGCACTGTTCCAGCAACCCCAAGAAATGACCCTTCATGATATCAAGCAAGTACAGCAGGCATTTATCAGAGGTGCATTGACTGCTCTCAAAGCCGGGTTTGATGGAGTCCAGCTTCATTGTGCGCATGGGTGTGAGTGATGTCGCGGTGTCCTCGAATAGGCACTCAAAACCTCACCAGATCTTCTTGCTCAATTTCTCAATCCGAAGGTATCTCTCAAAATTTTGTATCGTACGAATAACGCCGTGACTAATATCTCAATAGACCAATGTTCGGCGAGACGAGTATTCGGTTGAATTACAGAACGCGCTCCGGATAGTGCGCGAAATCGTTGAGGGCATCCGTGCTATCGTTCCCAAAGACTTTGTTATTGGCATGAAAATCAACTCTGCAGATTACGTAGAGACAGGCGAAAGACCTTCAGACGAAAGAGTATTGAAGGAAACTCAGCGGGTCCTTGATCACATACAGACAATCACACTCTGGGGGGTAGTCGACTTTATCGAGATAAGCGGAGGTGATTACGAGTCGCCAGGTGAGTCCTAATGCTCATGTTTGAGCTCCGGGACTCATGTCGGTCGCAGATTTCATGTCTACCAAGGCAGCGAGTCCTCGGCAAGCCTTCTTTGCTCAATTCGCAAAAAAGGCGCGGGAATGTCTGAAGACGAAATTTCCGGCAGGAGCCAATGTTCCTCTGATTCTCCTTACAGGTGGCCTTCACTCGCCAGCGCACCTCCAGGGTGCGCTGGATGCTGGTCACGCTGACCTACTTGGGATCGGACGAGGTTCGATTTTGCGTCCGGATATACCAGCAATTTTGCAAGAGAGAATCCTCAACGTGGCTGCGAATGGCACGTCAATCGCCTTGGACGATGAGCCGTTCGCACACAAACCAGACGGTGACATCCAGCTACCATCTTGGGTGCCTCAGATCCCGCTTGTTGGCGCGAGTGCTGGTGTGGCATGGTACAGTGTCCGCATGCGAAGGATAGCGGCATCCCAGCTTGAAAAGAGGGTGGATGTTAATGCGCCTCCTGCACCCCTACCGACGTTTGGGATGAGTGGGATAGAGGCCATAGTGCGAATGTGGGTCTGGGTAGAATGGCACGAATTGTTCACCGGAGCGCTGCTGGTCTGTTATGTGGCTGTGCTGCTGTACCATATGACTGACGCGTTTCTATGAAGGCGACGTCATTGATAGAACTTGCTCACGGGCCTCTCCGAGAATAGTCCGATAAAAAGTGGTTAGCGGAAAGATGTCGACCTCCTCGGAAACCGTCTTCGGATGCCCGGGCCATCCGGTTGTCCTTCGTACAAAGAACACCTCAGTCTAGTATTGTTTTCCCTGTCACACATCCCATGCCACAATGCCTGCGACAACCTCTGTCACGTTGAGTACCAGGGCTATCATGCCTACCCTCGGGGCTCGGTATGCTTACCCTCCCCAAACTTCTCGTTTGGATCTGTTAACCGCGATATAAAAAGGAACTTGGAAGTCACAGCCTGGCCAAGTTGAGCATGCTGTCGAGTTTGCTCTCAGGAACGGCTACACGCACATTGACACCGCCATCACACACGACAACAAGAATGAGGTTGGCCAAGGCATCAAGGCATCCGGCGTGCCGAGAGAGTAGATCTTTTTGACAACCAAGCTATTCAACGGCTCCCACAAAATGCCCAGAAGCCATTGGACTACTCCTTGAGACAGCTTGACACGCCCTATATTGATCTGTGTGAGTGTAGTGTCGATTACCCAAGTTCTTTCACAGAAAATAAGAGCAACATTTGATTTACAGGGCTGATGCACTGGCCTACACCCATGACAAGGGATGTCTCTGGTAAACTGACAGCCGACAAGAGCCACGATTGGCTTGACACGTGGAAGTCTATGGAGGACATCTACTTCGCCAACCGCGACAAGTTGAAAGCCATCGATACGCATAAAAGTTGTAGTGATTGTATGTTCCTTCGACGATTTTTCTCCAGCGGTTTCCAACTTTTCTGTCGAATACCTCGAAAGACATCTCACGGTCGCACGAGTTGTTCCTGCTGTCAACCAGATTGAACTTTACCCGTACGAAATTCAGTTGTTTTACCGGTCGACCTTGTTTAATCCCCGCCCAGTTCTTGACCTCAGAAAGATGTTGTCGACTACTGTCTCAAGAAAGGAGATGTAATTACCGCCTACTCGCCCTTGGGATCTGACAACTCCGCCCTCCTCAAGAACCCCGTCGTGGGCAAGATCGCCGGCAAGTATGGTGTCCAGCCTGCCAACATTTTTATCTCGCTCCGCGCAAGCAAGCCGTTCCATACCGGTAAGCATGGTCTTTGCAGCGAGATCACCGCTCAATCGTGCTTGCAACAGTCCTTCCAAAGTCTGTCACCAATACCCGTATCTTGAGTAAGTCGAGCGTCGCTTCAAACACAACTCTTAACTGGTCGTTGCCTCAGGTAATGGCAAGATCGTCGACCTCACGGAGGAAGACATCGCGGAACTTGACGCGATCGACAAGACGCATCACTTCCGCGCCTGTCATCCTTCTTGGACTGGGTGGGGCGGCCTCGGCTTCCCAGACTGTCAATAAGCGTGTATGAAATATTAGTGATTCACAGCGCAGATATAGACACGTGAACGCACAGCAGTGTATACTATCGATAACATGGAGCATGGAATATAGTTGATCCGTACCAGGTGACACTCGGCCCTATATCCGAATTCCGGTATAAATAACTGTGATATTGAGTGTCATGAGGAAGACTATAAAGACTCGGTGCTGTTGTCACTCTCTAGTCGTCCCATCCACAAATTACAATCGTCAACATGCCTGCTACCACCTATGTCACATTGAACACAGGAGCAATCATGCCTACCGTCGGT
>QFEL01009686.1:0-10107 GCA_003316195.1 Neoboletus brunneissimus
GGTTGTCATTGTAGGCGACAAAGGAGGAACTACACGTACGTGCTCGAAGATGCCGAGGGGTAATGCGAGCGTAACACAGGCATTGGGGGAGTCCTGTCACAGAAGCGTACTTGTTTACAATGCCTGGTTCAAGTGGGAGGTCAGATACATACCACGACAGCACCGACGTGGCTCTCAACAGGGGCAGCCGAGAGAAGGAGGTCTAGTGAAACATCGATCCAGATCAGAATGGAAACAACCCAATCGCAGCGAAGTAAAGGACGGATACGCACATGCTTGCTCACGGGCTACACGCATAGGCATAAGCAATCGCCATCTCTGAACACCGTGGGATCGAGGCCAAAATGTCACTCACTGTAGCCGATCTAGGACCACGGACGTCAGCAGTGTCTCCAGAGTGTACGATTTTCGGTGAGTATGATAATCTCTGATACACACCTTTTGCAAGTACGCGATCGTGTTGAGCGCAGCCTGCTTATATGCGACAGTGCTGAGAGCGTGTCAACGTTGCTGATCGTCCACAAAATATGGTACTCACGCGTCCATGTGGTATTGTGTCCCATCGCCATCTGGCTCTTCATCAGCAAGAGCGAACAGAGACGAAACACCTCACATCACGCACGAATGTCAACACTGATACCCTCAAAGATAAGCTGGGTTCTGTTTAGCATCGCTGTCGCAAAACGATGTGGATTGGCTCACCTTGGCTGAGTACAACGGATCCACAGGGGATGGCTATCGAATGGGTTAGAATTCGTCGCCAGAAAATATCCCAAAATGCAAACCAAAAAAATGGGTTGTTTTAGTGCAAACTTTTCGACGCCGCCTTTGATGATGCTAGTCTTGAACTTGACAATGCCAGCCTAAGAGCATCGTCAGCCAATACATATACCGGGAATGTGGGATTTTGTCTCACCATTTCGATGGCGCCACAGAAGGAAAGCTGATGGATGAATGTCAGCTATAGTCGCGTCGGCATTGATGATTGACTATACCTCTCCCTGCATAGGTATCAGCATTCAATTACATAAGGAAACGACTCCTCCAGAAAATAGTTTACGTACATCACCTTGCGAAAAGTGCAAGTCACCGACGGAGAGGTTTGCACCTTTCACGAAGACCGGGAAGTAGCACCGAGAGCCCCTAGGAATATAACATCATAAGCGACTCATTTTCAACAGACGTACAGCCTACTTGGACAGGTTCTTGATCTGTACTTGAATCGTCAGCAATGCACGCAGACCACCTGGAGGATCACCACTCACATCACAGTTTCCTCCATGCTCACGCCCAGGGATGGTGCGTGCACCATCACGGTATATCCTCTCCCTTACGTCAGCTGGAAGGTCTTGGCCGACGTATGCCCCTTTAGCGAGGGGGGCGAATCCAACAGGAGGTACAGCATTAACATGAGCTTCGATCAAACCCACTTCGCGTTTGTTCCAGGTAGCAAGAAGCTCTTGAGATGGTGCGGTGCCGATCAACCCGGGATGAGACACGCCGGCAAAACGAACGCCGGGAATGTGTCTCGATGTGGCGTAGATACCTAAATCCGTTGTCGGCTTGCTGGTAGGGAATTCAGAGTATCGTTGATCTCACCTTCAAAGTCCCAGATGGCCTTGGCCGCTCTGCTCTGAAACTCTCGTGCTGGAAGGAGACAAGGTTGTTAGAACATCGCTCTGAACGTCGAATATATGTACTCTACCAAACAAACCGCCGCCATTTTCCAGCTCGAAGATGCCCTGTGATAAGTCAGTGCCGTTGCTCAAAATGAACGACCCAAACTCACGGTGTAGCCCCACGGCATTTTGTCAAATGGTTTCACTACGATTGATCCAGATTAGCACACTTGACAGACCTATTTCTTAGGTCATACCGTCCAGAATGTCGACAACAAGACAATCGCCAGGCTCTGCACCCTCCACGGCAATCGGGCCCGATAAGTTGTGGACGGAAGTGAGATCAATGTCGCGAATGTCATCGCTGACTAGAAAACAAGTGCAGGATTAAGGGACGATAGAGAGGACGACGCGACCAGAACGCACAGTCGTTGTTTCCAATCTGGGCACCGGTCCAGTCTTGTCAAATTGCGACTTGTAAGTGACAGCACACCACACTTCTCTGTGGCAGTGACATACCAACACATTCGATGTTAAATACCTAGGAAAGGGTTAGGAACGGCAGACGTGCGATGTTTGATCCACGTACTTCGCCCGGTTTTACGGTTGCAACGGGGGGTATCTCAGGACTAGATAAGGATGGTCAAAGCACGTCTGGTTAGCTCCCGTAAATCAACATACTGCCATCTGTTGTGTATACCCTATGTAGACATTGTCAGCCTGATATACAGTACATAGCTCGAACATCTGTACAGACCTTCTGCTCCCGCGCAGGTCTGGTATTTAACACAAGAAGTCAGTGGCCCCAAAGCCGAGCAGGTCATCCTTACACAAATGGGTCAAGCTATGATATGTGAAACGGTAATCCAATCCTGGCAGTTGCAAGCTCTCACCTGAATAAGAGTTGGGTGAGTGACGGAGTTAGCTGCAGTAGCCATTCGAAAAATGAACTTTCGACTGCCCAATAAGCAAGAGGGGAGGAACAAAGTCGCGATAAAGAAACCTGGGCGTTATAAGGACATTCCCATTGTAAGATAAGCAGGGCGGAGCTGCGCCTGTCCCGCCTTATCATGCGGATAAAGGAGCTGTCAGTGACACGCCCGTAGGTACTGAGGAATATATTTGCCTGAGTTGATAACATGACCTCTGTCATGGGAGCCCGTAGGTTCCCACGCGGCTCTGGCAACCTCTGAGAGCCTATGAGCCACGCCCAGCAAAATGAGGCACGGGATCGTTCCACGCCGGTGTTCAGCTTTACTAAGCCATAATTGAGTGCGTGGCTGGGCAGATGTGAACAGAACAACATCATGGGGAACAGATGGGCAAGCCGAGGTGCATCGTTCAGGCAGCGGTTCAGCAAAGGTTTGGCAGACAAGTTTTGACCAGGACCCTTTGTTGACGAGCCACACGGAGGCCCGCGAAAAGGGGAGAAAGCCTGGACACCGTATGGCACTGATATCAGAATTAAGAGTCGGTGCTCGTGTCGCCGGTGAGAATAAGCGGTCCAGTGAGGCTCCGTTTCACGTTATCTCGAGAGGGCTAGCGCTTACCAAATTGAACAACCTGTCACTGAACCGATAGAGAAAAGCAGCTTGACTCCATGTTGAACTCCGAGTCCCAGTGTGCTAATGACCGACATCTGCCACTCTCTCCGGGGCGTTATCTCTTCTGACGACGATGATTTCCGTTGCTGATTTCTTCCGGTGACAGTGTAGTTCAAACGTAGAAGAGTCTCGGCGGTCGATGCACATCTGATCGTATAAGTAGAATAAAGTCAAGATTGCCCTCGACTGGTCTAGTGACAGTCCAGCCCGTCTGTGAGGTAACTATACTACAAGAACAAAAAAACATATATGGTACACATGTAGGAACCGCCTATATGGGGTTAATACTTGCATCCACCTCAACTTAGGTATGGACCCACAGTACATTTGGGTATCGAACTGGAGAACATATATCTTCCGCTGTTCATCATACAGTCTTCAAACCCAGATCCTCTGTGATGATGGCCGCTGCCTTCTCCCCGACCAACAACGCAGTAAAATGTGTATTCTAACCAGAAAGGAATGAACAATCAACAGCTTCGATATTGACTTTCAGGTTCTGTAAAAAAGAGTGACGTACGTTTCCAACGTTGGTTGGGCAAACGGACAAGTCTAGTGTGCCAACAATCAGAAGAATGTGCAAGCACAGGTCGCGGAGGATTTTATATCACGTACCTGCGACCTTGAGGCCCTCCACGCCGTATACGTTCAAGCGGGCATCGACGACCCCGCCTTGGTTACGGGGTTTCATGGCACGTCCCGAGCTGAATCAACTCACTCATCAATGCTATTCAGGGAAAACAGGGCATTGGAGAACTGACCGCATGTGAGATCCCCTGTACTACAACCATCACGCGGAGAAGGGCTCAGCAGTGAAAATGGGACATGGGGATGACTTACCCTGATCGCGATGGAACTTCGCGATGGCCTCATCGTCCACATCAGAGTACACAATATCTGGCCCATCGATCGGTACAGGTTTGTCTGTTTCTCCACAAGCCGCAGAACTACCAGAGGGAAACTTCGGATGAAGGGCAGCCACCTCTCCTCGATATCCAGGTAGACGCCTGAAAAGTTCACGTGTCATTTTGTACAACAGAGAGAGCTGCGCGACATCGCCGGCTCTGGTGATCAATTCAATAGGCACAGCACATAGCAATGAAGGACAGGAGGGCATACTTGGAGCAAATATCAGGGTCGAAGTCCAGAGGTGAGTTCACATCTTCGCCAGACGTGATGTGTACACTGCCAATTGACTCTGGGTACAACTCGAATACCAATGTCAGAGCGATAAACGACGAACAGAGCTGTTGTACTCCCTCACAATATAGTAGACCGCGCAGAGGAACTTCCGACCAAATGTCATGGATGGATCCAATGGGAAACTAGTGAAAGACAGTCAAGGTGAATAATTCATAAGCCCAGGATGCGACTATGGCATACCCAGCAAATGGTACAATCATACCCATCGGCTTGTCGGGACTGTGCTGAAAGAATGTTTCCCATCTTGTTTGTAACGCTGACCCATTGGATGTTAACTGTGCTGCTGTCGGGCGCACTTTCACCATGACTTCGATTCCACTGTGATGAAAGTATTCAGCAACCTACTGCATGTCGGTGGGAAAAAACACGATGACAAACATGTGAGCAATCTTCCCTGTTCCATTGTCTTCCCATTCTTTCAGTCGCGCTGAGTTGACATGATACACAGCTTTGTAAGAGTCAGTAGGACTTGGTTGAATGAATTACTCACCAGTGATTGCTTCTGGGTCACTCCACACATCATCCATCGTTTCAGTCTCGTCTGACGCGTAGAATGCCGGACAAGCACCAAAATGGTCTGTAAAACAACATGTATCTTTTTGAAACGAGAATACTCCGGTGGACTAACACACCCCGATAATTTTCTCCGACGCCAGGCAAGTCAACCAGGACACGGATGTTGTTCCTTTCGAGAACGAACGGGGCGCCAATCCCCGACCTTTCCAAAATGGACGGAGAACCAAATGCTCCGGCAGAAACGATAACCAACTTGGTGGCCCTCACAGTAACGAGCTCGTCACTGGCCCCCTGGCAAGATATCGCGTCCGTCGTATATTCGATACCGACCGCACGTCCGTTCCTATCGTTGGCATGAATTAATTCATATGTCATGGTTTCAGGTCCAGCGTACTCAATAACGACACGTTTCACACACTTCCCGACCACGATGTTCACATTCGGATTTCCTGAGTGTGGATATAGGTATCGGGAAGCGGCATCAGAGCGCTTTCCGGTGACGGGGTCGATATATCTTTGGTCAGTGGAACGTTAGTTGGTGAATATTTTCGTCTTCTCCCTGAATGCTTACTTGTAACATGGCTAGTAGACAGAAAAGATGTCGCAAATTCACCTATGGACGAAATTAAAGCACTCACACTATACGCATTTGCTGTCTTGAAATCGTTGCCATCGTCAACCTGTGGACGGTCCGGATCATATGCCCTCGCGACATTCAAGAGTTGGTCTCCGAATCCAAGGTCAGTTCCACCAGCAGATATCTGGATCGGTCCCGAGTAACCATGCGTTGGTCTGTCTGACATAGGCGTGAATGTTTCGAGCTACATAGTTGGTCGTGAATCATCTCGTTATGGTGTCTTGACGTGTTTACCTTCCTAATCAAAGGAAGAACTTCATTGAAGCTCCAGCCTTTGTTGCCGAATGCTTCCCAATCGTCATAGTCCGATGCTGCGCCTCGCACGTACATCATGACTATACCAAAGACCAGGATCAACGACGTGAATTATGCAAACCGAACCGGATGAGATGCGGGTATGAGTATTTTGGTGCCTACAACTTACAATTAACAGCGGAGCCCCCACCCACGCTTCGGCCGCATCGAAAGACAGGAGCACGCCCATCGAGGTGCGCGCTCGGCTTGCCAATGTGGGAGAAAAGGGTAGTTGTGTTCGGCACAATGTGCTCGACGTATTTGCAGGGTTGGACATGGCTAGGAACATCGTGTGAGTGCTGGCCACTTTCGACGACGAGGATCTTGAGAGATGGGTCTGCATCAGCTAAACGGCCCGCAATGACACACGCGGCCGTTCCACCTATACGATCGGTAAGGTGCATGCAAGCGAGAGATAGTACTGTAGAAATGAGCTCACCTCCGGCAAAGATTATGTCAAATTCTGGGGACATAATATAGGACCAACCTGAAGGAGCAGATACAAGGCGCACAACCAGGAGCGAGGGTTATGGGACACGTAGTATTTAAGGAAGATGGGCGACCGTGCGTGCAAGTGTCGCCGCCACCGCCGCCGCCGCGCGCGCAGCATCACTGAAACTCGTGAGAGGCGTGGGCGTGATGATGGAATATAATCCATTTTGCTAATTTCACCTCATAGATAACCATAGGTGGCTGACTTGGGATTCATCCGTCCATCACGGGTAGACAACAGGAGGTGGGCATCAGCAAACACCGCCAAGTTGCCAACGGCTTTGGAGGACTCGTTTTAGGCATACTGGTGAAATACCTTTAGTAACTCGTGCTGCAAGACTCTCTTTTGGATCGCTTAGGCGCCTGCCAGCCAATGAGAGGGCTCGCCAGCTACGAAAGAGTCGCTGAACAGCCGTTCATTTCAGCTGCTGTGTCGATGTGGGGTGGGCTGTGTGGCCCGCATTTCGCCGGTTACAAGTTACAACGATGTTTTATGGAAGGGTTCCCCCGGTCACCGCCAGAATTCCTTTTACCCTTGTAAGCAACTTCGTTGGCTCCAGCTTAGGGACGCCAGCTTCCTCAACTCCTCTTTCTCTCCTCCTGTGCTTTCAATTAGTTTAGAGTCCTTTTCTTCCTCTTCACAGCAACCGCGTTGGCAGCAACTGTACCAGCTCCTCCTTCTGCACCGCTTCCTGCGTCCATACTGCTACAAGAACAAAAGAAGAATATATAACACACATGTAGGAGCCGCCTATATGGGGGTAATACTTACATCTACCTCAACCTGGCTACATATGGAGCTATAGTACATTTCCGTATCGAACTGGAGAACATATATCTTCCACTATTCATCATGTATCTTCAAATCCAGATCCTCTGCGATGATGGCCGCTGCCTTCTCCCCGACCAACAACGCAGTCGAATATGTATTCTAACCAGAACGGAATGAACAATCAGCGACTTTGACACTGACCTTCGGGTTCTGTACAAGAAAGTGACGTACGTTTCCAACATTGGTCGGACAGATGGACAAGTCTAGTGCGTCAACAGTCAGAAGAAATCACAAGCGCAGGTCGTAGACGATTATATATCACGTACCTGCGACCTTGAGGCCCTCCACACCGTATACGTTCAAACGGGCATCAACGACCCCGCCTTGGTTGCGGGGTTTCATGGCACACGTCCCGAGCTGAATTAACCCATTCATCAACGTCATTCAAGGAGGTCAGGGCATTGGAGAACTGACCGAGTGCCAGGTGCCGACCACTACAGTCGTCGCGTAGAGAAGGGCTCAGCAGTGAAAACGAGTGTGGTCACATGCGGACGACTCACCCAGATCGCGATGGAATTTTGCGATAGCCTCATCGTCCGCATCAGAGTACACAATATCCGGCCGATCGATTGGTACAGGCTCATCTGCTTCTCTACAAGCCGCAGGACTACCAAAGGGAAACTTCGGATGAAGGACAGCCACCTCTCCTCGATATCCGGGCATACGCCTGAAAAGTTCGCGTGTCATTTTGTATAACAGAGCGAACTGCGCGACATCGCCGGCTCTGGTGATCAATTTCATAGGTACAGCACATAGCAACGGAGGATGGGAGGGCATACTTGGAGAAAACATCAGGGTCGAAGTCCAGAGGTGAGTTCACATCTTCGCCAGAACTGATGTGTACACTGCCAATTGACTCTGGGTACAACTCGAATACCAATGTCAGAGCGATAGATGACGAACAGAGCTGTTGTACTCCCTCACAATATAGTAGACCGCGCAGAGGAACTTCCGACCGATGGATCCAATGGGAAACTAGTAAAATGCAATCAGGGTGAATAATTCATAAGCCCAGGATGCGACTATGGCATACCCAGCAAATGGAGCGATCATACCCAGCGGCTTGTCGGGGCTATGCTGAAAGAATGTTTCCCATCTCGACTGTAATGCCGGACCATTGGACGTTAACTGCGCTGCTGTCGGGCGCACTTTCACAATGACTTCGATTCCACTGTGATGAAAATACTCATCAACCTATGTCAGTGGGCAAAAACATGGCGACAGACGTGTGAGCAATCTTCCCTGTTCCATTACTCTCCCATTCTTTCAGTCGTGCTGAGAACCGTGTGGACACGATACACAGCTTTGTAAGAGTTAGTGAAACTCGATCGAATGAACCACTCACCGGTGATTGCTTCTGGATCACTCCACACATCGTCCATCGTTTCAGTCTCGTCTGACGCGTAGAATGCCGGACAAGCACCAAAATGGTCTGTAAAACAACATCTGTCTTTTTGAAACGAGAATACTCCGGTGCACAGACATACCCTGATAATTTTCTCCGACGCCAGGCAAATCAACCAGGACACGGATATTGTTCCTTTCGAGAACGGACGGGGCACCAATCCCCGACCTTTCTAAAATGGATGGAGAACCAAATGCTCCGGCAGAAACGATAACCAACTTGGTGGCCCTCACAGTAACGAGCTCGTCACTGACCCCTTGGCAAGATATCGCGTCCGTCGTATATTCGATACCAACCGCACGTCCGTTCCTATCGTTGGCATGAATTAATTCATATGTCATGGTTTCATGTCCAGCGTACTCAATAATGACACGTTTCACACACTTCCCGACCACGATATTCACATTCGGATTTCCTGAATGCGGATATAGGTATTGGGAAGCAGTATCAGAGCGCTTTCCGGTGACGGGGTCGATATATCTTTGGTCAGTGGAGCATTAGTTGGCGAACATTTTATCGTCTTTTCCCTGAATGCTTACTTGTAACATGGCTAGTAGACAGAAAAGACGTCGCAAGTTCACCTATGAACAAAATTAAAGCACTCACACTATACGCATTTGCTGTCTTGAAATCGTTACCATCGTCGACCTGTGGGCGGTCCGGATCGTATGCCCTCGCCACATTCAACAGTTGGTCTCCGAATCCAAGGTCAGTTCCACCAGCAGATATCTGGATCGGTCCCGAGTAACCATGCGTTGGTCTGCCTGATATGGGCGTGAACGTTTCGAGCTACATAGTTGGTCGTGAATCATCTCGTTATGACGTGTCGACGTGTTTACCTTCCTAATCAAAGGAAGAACTTCATTGAAGCTCCAGCCTTTGTTGCCGAATGCTTCCCAATCGTCATAGTCCGATGCTGCACCTCGCACGTACATCATGACTGCACCCAAGACCAAGATCAACGACGTGAATTATGCAAAGCGAGCTGGATGAGATGCGGGAACTAGTATTTTGGTGCCTACAACTTACAATTAACAGCGGAGCCCCCACCCACGCTTCGGCCGCATCGAAAGACAGGAGCACGCCCATCGAGGTGCGCGCTCGGCCTACCAACGTGGGAGAAAAGGGTAGTTGTGTTCGGCACAATGTGCTCGACGTATTTGCAGGGCTGGACATGGCTAGGGACGTCACGCGAGTGCTGGCCACTTTCGACGACGAGGATCTTGAGAGATGGGTCTGCGGCAGCTAAACGGCCCGCAATGACACACGCGACCGTTCCACCTATATGGTTGGTAAAGCGCATGCAGGCGAGAGATAGTAGAAACAAACACACCTCCGGCAAAGATGATGTCAAACTCTGGGGACATAATATAGGACCAACTTGAAAGAGCAGATATTGAAGAATACGAGACGCACAACCGGGAGGAGCAAGTGTAGCACAAGGTTATGAGACATGTAGTATTTAAGGAAGATGGGCCACCATCCGTGCGAAACCCACCAGGAAC
>QFEL01009691.1:0-12674 GCA_003316195.1 Neoboletus brunneissimus
TCACCCTGTACCTACCATTTCTGACTCGGTCTGTGCGCAGTAGGGTACACCATTTAAACCGCTAGCTAGTCCCCCTGTACTCTAGCTTAGCTTCCCGAATATACTCATAACAAGCTCATCCTTGTGCGATTCGCTTTCGCCTGTCACTGGACCGGCTAAGCCCTTCGCGTCCTTCGTACTCGACAACAAGGCCTTAGACCTGAGTCGACTTGGGCTTCGGACCTTCGATCCTCACCCTTACTTGCGTCTCCGCCCATAGGCGAACCTTCGCTCTCCTACGCCCTCGACTTGAGCTATCACCTTCGGGTCTACGGTCGCCCATCCCTGGTCGAACCGTAACAATTTCTGACTTGGTCTGTGTGCACTAGGGTACACTATTTAAACTGCTAGCTAGTTCCCCTGTACTCTAGCTTAGCTTCCCGAATATATTCCTAACAAGCTCACCTTTGTGCGATTCGCTTTCGCCTGTCACTGGACCGGCTAAGCCTTTCGTATCCTTCGTACTCGACAACAAGGCATTAGACCTGAGTTGACTAGGGCTTCGGACCTTCGATCCTCGCCCTCACCTGCATCCCCGCCCATAGGCAATCCTTCACTCTACCCCCTGCACCTTCGACGAGAGCTGCCACTTTCGGGTCTACGGTTGCCCACCCCTGGTCGAACCGTAACATAAACTCACATCCAATAGATTGTATTCAAGAATTTGGGGTATCTGTCAAATCTAAGGCATAGTAACTACTGCCAGTAATATCAAGTGTCGAAAAGAATAGTTTTTAAGCTTCACAGATGCTAGATATAGCTGTTACAACTTGCAGTAGCCCCTATCCTTTTTCAGCTCAACCCCTATCTCACACCTGTGAGAACTGTCCACACACCTGTACCTCGCCCCTTGTCCTTGTCTCTCCTCACCTAGGAAGGCCATCATCATCCATAATGTAACCCCCTTGCTTGGTCTTATGACTAGACGCCACTCAGACCCCTCGTCTTTTGTCCTCATCCCCACTCCGAGTTACTTCCTCCGTTCTACCCTCCACCATAGACCCATTCCCATGCCTATCCAGGAACACCCCCTCACCCCAACACCTTGGACCTTCACAGGTCACATCTGGGAATCTTCCCCATCACTGTCTTTTATCCTCATATTTGCCCAGGATCTTCCCCTGGCACTCTTGTACGCTTTCTTGTTCTTTTTGTTCACCTTGACGCTTTTCATTTACCTTACCATTGGCACTATCTGCACACCCCCTTACCCTACCCATGCGCCCTACCAATGTCATGCTGTAGTTTCCCCTTCACCCCACTTATGTGGCCCTTACCTTTGTTTATTTCACACTTATCACTATGGCTTGCATGTCCTTCTAACGTCCTCGCCCTTTGCCCATGCCCTTGGCCCACATTCGGGCTCCTCTTCATTCATCTACCTTATATACAGGACGATCTAGCACCCTGGTACTCTAGCTTCAGCTTACTGGTTCCCCTCCTACGACTTACCAGTTCTACTCTGGACTTGTACCTTGTCCTTACCAAAGTTACCCCCCTTGTATTTGTGCACCCTGCCTATGCAACCTCTTTGATCGCCTTCTTCTGTCGTCTGGCACCCCTGTCAGGACCTTTTTGATAAGAAGTCACCTACCAGTCTACGTCTCAGGCCTACCCGGGTTTGGACATAACAATAGCTAGATGAAACATTAGTATGTAGCATGGTGGCCACTATCTTTTAGTAGGCCACATGTCCTTTCCAATGTCATGATCAACACTATATTTTAATAACAAACAATAATATTTATGGGTACAGATGCTATTCCAAAATGGATAGGACAGTTGTTCCTATTGATTTTCTTCCCTCAGTGTAGAGCTCCAATGAAACCACAAGTAAGGAGACATGCTCAATATTGCTAGTGATTTCTGAAAGCCAGCAATGAAATGGATTAGACTGGGGATTCCAGTCACAGATGTGTCTACTTTATATATGTTACAAGATAGGGCATGGACCATGCTTGGCATGGGAAATATTACTAAGTGGGTGACTAACATGAGAGAAAGAATGAGTAATAAGAAGCAATGTGTGAGAGAAGAGTGGAAATTAAGGACATGCATTGATGATGTCATAGGTCTAGACCTAGTCATGTGTGTATTCCCATGGTCATGTGCATGCATCAAGAGAAAGTGAAGGTAGAAATGTTTAAATTATGCTAAGTGTAAAAATGAAAAATAAGGTATATTCTATTACACTGTACAGTGTTGTACAACAGATTCATGATTTGCTGATGCAGGTTACATATATTCAAACTCTGGATGCAGCACTGTTGCAAAGCCAATTCACCAAAGCTCACATTGCTCAACACAGTGTCCATACAAGCTCTTAAGGAGCAGCCCAAAAAAAAGTTTAGTACATAGGTATTCTCGCACGACTCCGAGATTCAACTCTCCATTAGTGTAGTTAGCGTTAATCACAGCGTCTGAGCGGTAGTTGCTAAAACATTCAAGTGCATTACTGCTCGCTCTACAGGCAAAACATTTTGTATGTTGCATCCGCGGTGCATATGGCATCCCACCATAGTAGTCCAATTGTGCACCCATCATTCGCACAAACGTTGGAATGTAACAGAATAAAGTAGATCACACTGTGGGTCATCACACACACTTCAGGCTTACGCCGCATCAAGCCACGGCAGCCCCTACGAGTCCCGACAACGCAAGCATGTGCGCTTCGCAGATCGCCGAAAAGTAAAATTCGTGCTCCGAGTTGTGTGGCTCGATCAGGTTGTGTGCAATCTCGTGCGCGAGCGTGAAGAACCTAAACACGATAAAGTACCCGACAAGAGAACGACCATGAGCCGCCAAAGCGAACGAGGAGGGTGCGGGAAGCAGACAGACCAAGATATATGGGCTTGTTGTTGAGAACCGTTCTTGACATCCTGGTCGTCTATTCATGGGGTCATCTCAGCTTCGTCATCACAGAGAGTCGAGGGGATCCATGACACTCACGCCATGCTTCAAAATAGCGCAGGTTGAGGAAAATGCTTCCATTCCTGTTGAACGCGATGAGTCCTCCGGCCATGTCATAGAAGATGTGCAACGAAGTGGTCGGGAGGTTGTATATCTGAGCGAGAGGCGTGATGATATGTATGAATCGAGCGAGCGGGTCGCGCATGCGCGTTATGAACGTGTCGGTGTCGGGCACATCTACTCATCGCTTAGTATCCCAGACTTTGCCCATTTCGATGTTATTGTCCAATCTCACCTTTGGTGGCAAACACCCTCACGTCTCCCATTTTCCCTAGTAAATCGTCAGTAAACTAGGAAGGGTGAACGAACCTCCGTCCTACCGAGGAATTCCAGATTTCCAACCTGGCCAGACGTATCGCAATAACCTTCGTTCAGAGACTCCTTGATGATCTCCATCTTCTTGCGATTATGGAGTAATGTTCCTTCTTCAGGCTTGCATGCCTTAATTGCCATGTCAACGTTGGCCCCTGACCAATACACCCATCAAATCATAATCAACGTAGACGTGCATATGTCACCCACTAATATTACTTTGGGGTGTCACATGTCGCGTATTCCTGCCATGAAATGATCAACAAGACATTCGTCGTAGAAGCAACTCGAGCCTACTGTGGAGCCTGGGGAGACGGACTGGATCTAACGATCTCTGAGGAAGATGGCACATGTGAAATAAGCCTGCGTCTCAAATTTTGCAGTGCATTACTGATGGGGTAAGCGTTATTATTGGGCTCAGGAGTGGTTGGGGAAGTCGGTGGACGTGTGGTTATCAACTCATTCGAAGATTGCTCTGGTACACTGGGCGTCATAGCTAGAGGTGGGATTGTGGGATGCGGAGATGAGGCAGGCACGGGCTCCCAGCCTCCGGACAACCCAGCACATCGCGTAGGTGACTTGGATCGTGTTGCAACACAATCGGGATGATTCCCTCTTAGAGGTCGTGGCGCCACCGGCTGGGGGGTAAGGCTCGTCGGAGAGTCGGACCTTTCCGACCCTATGTAGCGGCTTCTCCTACTTTCTTCTGCCAACTTCTTGTTTTGTTGCTGTTGCTTGAGAATCTTGTCGACTTATGGGACGTATGTGAGTCGGGAAACTCGGGGGACTAGTATGTAAACAATACCGACCGTTATAACCTCTTCGTTTCAAGGCTTTCAGATCAGTGGATAGAATCGTCATAAATAGCAGGGCATCGTTGACCTTGGCCTTCTCAAATAACAACCGACACAAGGACGTCGCAACTCTGGTTATATAACTGAGTGCCAAAGTAAAACAGCGAAGAACGGAACGCAGCAACTCACTCATACATGTCCACCTGTGCGCTGTCGGACAGCCACAATTCGATCGGTCCCGTGCCGACACGCTTCGCAGCTGCCGACGCGTCCAGTGTCCGTGTCGTCTTGCCACTCCCGAAATCAAGCGTTTTGGAGACGACCAACTTTGCAAACACCTTGACTTTGAAGTTGTGCGCGCCGGAAAGCCACGGAAGAGACACCTTCGTGCGGGTGTGAGTATGCTCATGCAGGAACAAGGGTAGCCTCTCGAGTACGAGAGCCCGGACGTCAGAGGCAGTCTTCGTATCTGATCTCTCGTTCGAGACTTTATACTCCTCTCGGACGACAGCGCTCAAATGTCGCGATCCGAGCAATGCGTAAAAACCTGTAGGCCCATAGTCACTCGTGATACATTCCCTCTCGTCAGATCACAATGTTCACGCACTTTCCAAAAGATCCTCTTGCGGCGCGGCAAAGATAGAGTCGCTGAAAAGTTGGTATGCGTGCGTATCGTCGGCGATTACGACCTCGCTGGGTTTCCGCAGATCGTGTACATCTTCCCATCCTTCTTCGTCCCATTCCGCAGACAAAGTCTGGTCCAAGAATGTTTTCGAAGCTTTCTGGCGACGTATACCCAACAAGATGGGCGATATCTTCATCTTACTCATCGTGCTAGAGGCAATAGCATGACTGTTGACAGCCAGATTGCGTAACTCTGCCAAGTAACTGAAGACCAAGTAAGCGGACAACCACCGACAGGAACGAGGGGAGGAGACGCACTTTTCGTACCCTCCAGAAAGCCCATAAAACTTCTTGGGATCGGAAATCAGGATCTCCGCAACCTCGTCTATGGAAGGCTCATTCTTCGAACCACACGCATTCAAAAACCTATTCGCGACAGGCCCGAAATCGACAAAGACGAACAACTTGGAATGGAATTCGCCTTTGGTACCATCGCCTAGGTAGCACTGAGTAGGCGCGAGCCATCGCAGTGGTTGAGCGCCTGAACCCTTCGTGGGGACGATCGGCAGCTTCGAGAGTATCGTCAGCTGTGGTTGGGTGAAGCCTATTACATCCCGTGAGAGCATGGAAACGATGTACGAGAGGAAGGCTTACTCGAGATGCGCTCGGCTAGAATCTCAAACCACTGCCGCGCGGTCGCTTCGTTGGGGGGTGGTGTTTTCTCCAGGAGAGAGATGAGCATCGATGTAGGGGGGTAAGGCTGCATGCCTAGTTTACCGACCGCAGCTTCTCGACAACCGTCTTGAACAACTGAGAAGCCAAGTGCTTTCCACTGAGTCCCAGAGAACACCTAGATTGGCGTAAATAACCATGTTAATGGTGATAATGTGATACCATGAGAGTCATGTACCTCGCCCAGCTTTCCTAGATGGATACCATCCTCGCCCTCTGAAGGAATAAATGCGATGTGCCCAAAGTTGTCTGGACTATAATCCGAGTATTTCGAAGGAATATTGTCACACAGATACTTGAAAGCAATCGTGCGAACAGCAGTGTCTGAGGAAGAACACAACATCACCGTGGTCTCCAAAGGTGGGAAGCGACGCAACCCGAGCCGATAGAGCAGCTTGGCTATCAAACCGTTAGATAAGTCCCCTTTCAATGGTGGTACAAAGTTGAAAACTAACCTTCTTCTGAATTATTCCGCCACTTGGACTTCTGCCCCCAATCAAGGACAGGAAGCTGCAGTTGCCGGAAGATGTCTACGGGCTCATAGAGCTCTCGAGCACAATAGCGAGGCTTCTTCTTGCCTGCAGCCGGCAGTGCACCTTCTTTAGTAAACGCTGCCGTCGATGCCAACCTAGCGAGTTCCTCCGTGGTCAGCGTATCCCGCACCTGGACAAGATAGCCCACGAGGTCGGAGACGCTCCAATCTCCCGTCTTCACCATCCTATATACACAGCTGCAGTCACGGAATCAATAAGGCCACGTCGACTTACCGATCGAAAATAAGCTGGAGATCAACATGTTTCCGGACACCAATAAACGAGAGTAGTTTCTCTATCTGGCCCTTGATGACAAGACCTGAGGAAAACTGTACCAGCGGAAGGTCGCCAAACAGCGTCATGTTGGCGTTGGGGAAATACGAGAGTTCCGGGGATGCTAGGCCGGAAGACGTTGGAATACACTTCTTGCCGGCGAACACCTTCTTCGCCGAAGTATGCATCTCATTCGACAGCGAAGACCACACGCGAGATATAATGGTCAGTACACGCTCAGCCCAATCAATCGACTTGGTGAAGTCGTGATCCGGATTCGCGGACATGACACCGGGTTGGGAGATGTGTTGTAACCAGTCGATGATAGTAAATTCGGCCCAGTGGAAGCTCGTCAATTCGGGAGGGGTAAATTGCTTTGTGACATTCAAGGGCATGAGAGTCACGGGAAGCGGTCCATCCAATGGGATATGGATACCAAGCGTCTTGGTATTGATGAAATACTGTACTGATGACAGCGGAAGTACTCTTCCATCTGCACTGCTGAGGACCGCCGCATTCAACAGCTGTACACGAATCTGAGCCATATTGACGTCAGTGCCATCTTGCTTAAGGCTGGTCCACCATTTAAGACAAGCGATGAGTTCCTCTTCGCTGAGAGGATGTTGCCGTAATTCTCGCAGGACATCGACAAAAGTTATAGGGGAGAGCATGCCTTGAGCCTGCAGGGCTTTGATAGTACGCGCACCTTCCTGGATAATAGAATGCGGCAAAACTGGGAGATGCTTAAGGAATTTCGCGAAAACGGGGTCGAATTCCTTGATATCAGGTGCCCCACGGATACCAGCAGATGAGAGAAGCCTCAAGGGCAAAGTGGAACATCCATAGAACGAAGTTTCCAGCAACCGCGATACCTCCGATGAGGGTGTAGAGTGATGAAAGGTGATGAATTTGAGAACATGGATAAAACGCTGAAGAAGCCAATCCTCCAACTCCTGTCGTGGACGGAAGCCCGGCGTACCGTTAGATTTGGCTGCGCCTTCCCACAAATCCCGGATGTTGGAGAGCTCTAGTTCGTATGCCGTGCGAGCCAGGAACCCCCCGACATACAGTAACTCCTTATTCCAGACTAGAACAGACTAAACAGGCGTCAGAAACTCGTAGAGAGCTACTCACCTGCAACATTCCTGTCGCTGAGAAGGGTCGTGTGAACGTATACATGACAAGACAAGATGACACGCTTACACGAGATCTATTGATTCACGCTCGACGGTCGGAATGAAGCGAGACGCCATGTGACCACCGATACCTGTTGTTTGGCCCGTAGCGTGTCCCTGCGTAGAGGAATTAGTCAAAGGTAAATGTTGAAAAGACGTCAACACAGACAATGAAAATCCGCGTATGCCCAACCCTAGCACAACGTCAGTCAACATGCAAAGTGAGCGTTGGTGTTACAAACCCATTCAAATCCGCACGAAGACCCTGGAAAATACTTCCGCACGCCACCGGCTGGTTCTTGTCATCAGCAAGACTTTGATCATACTCATCCTTCCCAGTCTTCGTATGAAACCTGGTAAGTCTTCATGAAGTGATCGATGGCATCGGAACACCCACATAAATCAGATCATATTTGAGTCGCGCAGGAGGATTCTTCTTTGTAGACCGAAGGAGTTCAGCAGAGAGTTTCTTGTCCACCTTGACGTCCACCTCTGCAGTGAACACAGTGAGAGTCACGTTCATCTCATGTAACTCTGTCGGATCTTTGGGATACTGTGGTTGTGACGCTGGAGCCTCGGGCTGAGATGTCGATTGGTTCGTAAAGACAGAAACAAGGGAAGAAAAAAAGCCGGCCATAGGCTTGCGTGGCTCCAAGAGCTCTAGCAGTGGTCGTTTCTCAGTCCCAACAGCATAGACAGCATGCATGACCTCTGCCTTGATCCTGATGGCTGGTTAGGGCTGACGATCAGTATGGATAGAGACAACATGGAGAAAACTCACGATGGGACTGTACGCCTTTGACATTCATCATATTTGACTGGCTGGACCGTTTTAATCCTCTGGGAAGATCGACAGCTTCAGCCACCCCAGGTGACTTCTTGACGTGGCCAATGCAATACTCATCAAAATACACACTGATATCGTTTAGGTGGACCATGAACGTAATTGACGATGTAAGAAATCGCATAAAGTCAAACGCTGGCGGTATAGGACCAGCTTCTCGGAGTGTCATTTCGAACGTTGTCCATGGGTCTACGGTTCCTTTTGAAGGGAGATCACCACGACGGACATTCAGCTGATAGATGATAGATGATACTATGAGGGGAAGAATCGGTGTGCTGGAGAATAATTATACCTGATCTTTGTTATCCTTCCAATAAAATTGCATTCCATGCCCTGAAAGGAAACTAAACCATGTACTCCCAAAGATATAGAACACCTTACCTCCAGACGATACAAACGGATTCTCCGTCACCGAAAACAAGCTGTAAAATCCTAATCGAGAATTTGGCCATCGCCCTGTCGATAGAGCTGCTCTCACTCACCAACACCAAACGCGCCAATCTTCTCCTCGTCAGGGTTTCCCTCGGCTGAGGCAGCGCGTAACGCGTTAGGGGATGGGTATTTCAAATCAAAGTAGGTCACTCACCAATCTTTCGTAGTCGTGTCCAATCCTCGTCTCTAAAGGTAATTCCATCGTTTCTAAATGTCCATTGGGCGACCTTGATCAAAGAGAAGTCAACAAAGGAATGTATCGAACGACATGACACCACCGAGTACGCGTACATGTGTGGATTTGAGACTAGGGAGAAAAGGTACATCGATGTTTCCTGGCTCGCCGTTCTTCCGACGTAGGTATGCAGCAGTCTCAAAGCGGATTTCGACTGCGGACGACCGAGCATCGTCTGAATTCTGGAGGAGTTCCCGGAATACTAATGTAATCAAGAGTTTGGAGTTGAGAAGGGACTACCGCGGAACGCCGCCAGAATCTCTCACCGGTGAACTCGCCGGAGTAGCGGGCAAGCACCTTGTCGATCAATGCACGCTGGTTAACTTCCACCGACTCGTCTTGTCCGGTTAACCACTAATACAATGAAGAGCTGGTCAGAAGGTAGGACTGTAGACGGCCCTAGTGGACACACCAATGCGTTACGGTCGTGAGCCATTTGTGGTAGGTTCGTTGAGATTCAGAAAGTCCGCTACGTGTTGTTTCACTACGTGAATTGATTGATGTATACAGACCAATATATTCTTTCAAGCAGGAAAGACCAGCGTATTAATGAATCGGCGCGGAGTCGCGAGCTTGTGCCGCAGTTGTGGTGAACGTCCAAAAAGCAATCAGGCTTTCAAGTTGTCACTGCATGCTTTGTAAGCAGAGCCTGCCAGCTTACAGTTGACTTTTCCGTAATGCACAGCGTCGGAACTGACATTAGTATTATGAGATTATGCACTATCAGAGCGCATTTGGCTGGGGAAGTCTATTGAATCCCCTGTAGATATTTGGGTTGATGGTAAAAACGATGGGATACGCGACTTTTTCTGGCTACCAAGAATGCAGAAAAACCCAAACTTGAAAGAGACACTGACAGGAAAGCGGAGACCTCCGAAGTCCCCCGCGCAGGCATAGACGAAAGCCTAATCAGCACTACCAAAGGACGAGAGTCATCGTTGATAAATCCACTGGTCTGTCTCAGCTCTCAATTGCTCCCGCCCGAGCCGCCTCCGGTTCTCCCCTCATCGCCATCCCTCTTTCTGGGGAATCTGGGCTGCCTCAGCCCCTGGTTACTTTCTGGAGGGAGCATGACTTCCTTCTCCCTTTTCCTCGGTGATTTCTCCCCACCAGGGAAATGGGGATCACTATCCCACCCTGTCGATCTCCGGTTGAAGTCTGCAGGCCGAGCGACTACGTCGTCCCTTGGCATTGATGAACTCTGCTCGACACTCTGGCGTGCACTGTCCTCCAGAACCTGTCCGTCTATAAGCCTTGGTAATGTCTCTTGAGCGCCGGACGAGACTGAACTTGACCGTCTGACTTATCCTCCTCACGCACGATATTCTTCCTTGGTGTTTTTTGACCGATGTCTGAATGCCAGGGGCCCATCGACGCCTGGCCTCTTATCCTTGGCAATCTCTCCCCTCCACCGGGACGGTACTGAATTTGAGGGTCATTCTCATTCTCGTCATCTTGCGGGGGCTCCTTGTTAATACGAGAAATTTGAAGACCCTCGTTGTCAGTCACGGCAAAACCTTCCATATAGTGTTCGTACCTGTGGGGCTGGGGTGTGTGGTGGGTCTGGCGTGGATGGTGAATCCGGAGGGTTAGAGGGCACCTCAGGATTATTAGGCTTGTCACTCGAGCCGAATCCGGAGTCAGGCCTGGGCTCAGTTGGACTCGAGTTCACTGGGGAGTTTGGTTTGCCGAAGACGCTAGGCGTTATCCATGTCAGCACGCCTTTCAGACTAGAGTTTGGACGAGAAACGATTCACCGAGTCTTTGCGTTTGAAATGGCTGCTCGAAGTTGCACCTGAATAGCATGGCTTGTGCGTCATCTCCGTCACATCAGTAGGAGTAGGGAACGAACCACACGATCATTGAGCCAATCAGCCAGACTAACAGTAACTGGGTACCTGACGTCCTCCAGACCTGTTTCTGGTATTGATACGATGCCATCTGAGAAGCCTTCTTCCACGGCTGTGATCATGGTATCCAGCATGAACGATATACGATCTCGCATAGTGACAGGAGTACGGGAGAGGTGTGAAACGACCTGCCAGCACCTCAGTCGTTCCGCCTATAAGAACAGTGCCGTGCAACGTATGGAATCACTTTCAGTGGCAGGGGGCCACGCCGCCTCGTGGCACCACTCACTGGGGTGGCGGGTCTGGTATGCAGTGGGTTACGCAGTGGGGCCTTGAGGACTCGGCGTGGTACAGGAGGACGCATGACGATAACAGCCCAGCCTGATACATATATGTATGGCCGCTGTGTGGAGGCGTCAAAATGCATGAGTATTCATGGAAATGGTTGCATCGAAACCTCGGATTACGTTCGGTGCCGGCATGGCTCTTTTCTGGTGTTGACGAATTCCCAGCATACGTTCTTGAGTTTGAGCTTGAATGATGGAACGACTTCAATCACTGGATGATCGCAAGCTTGTGTTATATCCGCTTGCAAAGCTCGTGTCGGTGTGTGTACAACACTTCTCATTTCTAATGGATCCCATTCCTTACAACTTGAAAAGCGAACTCCGAGCCGGATCTAAGCCCCGTCTCATCCGGCGAGGCCTTGGATCGCACAGGAAACGACTACCATGCTGACGTCGGCCGTGAGTCGTATCGCGCATCATCATTACAACGAGGCTCCACAGCCTAAGGCACTTTCCCTGGGGGACTCGAGCGCTCAAGGAAGAGAATTTCAATCGGCCGTGACACCCCACGCTGACTATGTATGTTGCTTACTACATGCAAACCGAACAGGCAGCCGAGCCGACTACCTTCGCTTCGCCACTGAGTATTGGTCGAACCGAACAAGAATGAAATGAAAGGTGAATACTATCAATGGTATCGTCGTGGCGCAAATGCCCTGGCAGATTCGCTGATGAGCCTGCCTCAGGAGCCCTGTAGTACCCTACGACGTTCTCGGAGGCACAGAGCCACCACTACAGGATATGCCTGGGCCATTACCATACCTCCGAGTTCCTGGAAGGCCCGCAGCGAGCCAACACAACTGAATTAGTCGGGGCGTCTATTGGCTGGCACGGAAGCAGCAATGCTGCAGCCTTGCTGTAGTCAGTGCACTTCTCGTGCACAGACTACCCCTTCACAACATGCCCTCTATTGGGTACGACAAAAAATGTTTCTTACATTCTTTTCCCAACCGTCGAACCAGCGCTGCCCAAATTTCCCCATCCATCCGTCAACTTCGAGGAGGTCCCTAGCTTTGCGAACCTCCATCATGCCGAACACCATCGCCAAGTGGCTATCTACCCGGCTGAAAGGCTTGTTCTTCTGCGGATGTTGCAACCCCGACACCAGCGACCCGATGCCAGACCCCAACGTAGCTAGCTGGAATAGTCAGGATGCTCCCCTCATCAACCCTTCCGACATGGCATTAGAGATACCAAAGGCCCCCATAAATAAGAAATACGGTCACTCATTGTCGAATGGTAGCGCCGGTGATCAGAGTGAAATGGCTGTCGCTTCTCAGGACACAGCGGCGCAGGGTATTCTGCCCAACGGGACGGACCAGGCTCCCGTTCATCAAGACAACGTGCTGCAGGTATGCACCCGAATTTTTTCGGCAGACCCTATTGAAACTTGCCGTCCAGCCCGACACGCCGTCCTCGGAGATGAATACGCAGAATCGTCTCACTCATCAGGGGACATTGACACAACACCCCCAAGTCGTGAGCGGTCTCCGTGAAGTCGATTCCACTTCGTC
>QFEL01009778.1:0-12955 GCA_003316195.1 Neoboletus brunneissimus
TATTTCTTACTTTACCCCTGCACAAGTGATCGCAGCTGGCACTGCATATGACCCACAACCAAACGGTAGACCAATACCGAAGCTATTCCAGCCAATCAAGATAAGAGGTACCACATTTCACAACCGTATCTTCGTAAGTGCTTTCGTCCAGTTCTGCATAGTCCAGCAATAAATCGAAACCGACTGTAGCTCTCCCCGCTTTGTCAATATTCAGCTGAAGACGGTCACTTCACCCCTTGGCATCTAGCTCATCGTTAGTGTACCCATTGTTTTGGAACGTGCCAAGAACACTGACATGTCCACAGTCGGCGGTATCTTTACCCGGGGACCCGGGCTATCCTTCGTCGAGGCGACGGCCGTTGTTCCCGAAGGACGGATCACACCAGAGGATGCTGGTTTGTGGAAAGATAGTCAGATCGAGCCGCTTCGCAAGATTGTCGAGTTCGCCCATTCTCAAAACCAGAAAATTGGTATTCAACTTGCGCATGCAGGTCGCAAGGCGTCCACGGTCGCTCCGTGGCTACATTCTGGATCGATTGCCACCGAGGAGGTTGGAGGATGGGCTGATAATGTGTGGGGACCCTCGACTGTACCGTTCCATGAGAAGTTCCCGGTACCGAAGGAGCTCTCCAAAGCCCAGATCAAGGAGGTCGTGGTTGCGTTTGCTGACGCTGCAAAACGTGCGTTGAAGGCCGGCGTCGACGTGATCGAGATTCACAATGCCCACGGATACTTGTTGTCCTCATTCTTGAGTCCTCAATCTAACAAGCGCACGGATGAGTATGGTGGCAGCTTCGAGAATCGCATTTGCTTAACCCTGGAAGTGGTTGATGCCATTCGCGGCATCATCCCTGATGACATGCCTCTATTTCTCAGGTATGTGATCTGTGGCCAGTCCAGTGATTACTGAACTCACGGAACCAGAGTCTCTGCAACAGAGTGGTTGGAGGAGGCTCTACCAGATGAGCCCTCCTGGCGAGTTGAAGACACTGTCAGGCTTGCGAGTGTACTCGCAGAACATGGTGTCGATTTCCTGGATGTCTCCAGTGGCGGGAACCACCCTAAAGCCATTGTCAAAGGCGGTCCAGCCTACCAAGCGCCGTTCGCACATGCTGTGAAGCAAGCTGTTGGCGATAAGCTTGTAGTTGGAGCCGTGGGGTCGATTGCAACTGGAGCGGTTGCCCAGGAAGTATTGGACAAGGGGCAAGCCGACGTCGTCCTCGTAGGACGATTCTTTCAGAAGAACCCGGCTGCTGTATGGTCGTAAGTCATCCTGGGCTTCTTGACTTGTTTCCTTTGACAATGGCCATGTTTTCCTAGGTTTGCCTCTGACTTGGGAGTGGCGGTAAAGCTTGCGAACCAGATAGGATGGGTCTTTGGGGGCCGTGGTAGCAGTGCGTATCAATTGGATTGGTAGTGTGCCTGCTGAGGTCGGGAGACATGAATCAAGTTGTGGGCGAGATTATAGATGTGTAGACGAATGGAATTATGGAATGGTACCTACTACAGGCCAAATCGCGTTTTCTCATCCAAGTCGAAGTTCGAGACGAAGTAGTCAGTTCTCACGGTAACTCAGCGAGGTTAATTCAGGATTGACGCCGACCCAGTAGGACCGAGGGTAAGTTGTTGGATTCCACTCATCCATCCGTAGAGGTTATAACAGCTGAAATCGGGCCCTCGGACTAGTCACCAGTTGCTAGCGCGAAGTTACCGGCTTGCCAGACTCCCATGCTGTGGTATATGATTTAGCTCCGAGTCGCATGTGATGATTCTCGCACGACCCACCTTGTCACGGTAGACAGTTGTCATTCCTGCGCCAGGGAAGCGTACTGTGAACGAATTGCCAACGGCTGCGTCCGAATCCAGCCATCCATTCATTGGTGCATCATACCGCCGAGAGAACGTTCACTCAATCGCACTGCGACATGACCCAACATAGGTCGTCTATATCGTCTTATGCACCTCAAACAGAGAAGTAAATATATTTCCCCCTTGTTACTCCCCCACTAGCAACAGGCGTCTCTGCGCATCGAATCTCTCGTGAGGAAATCCATGGCATTGCCAATATCCTCTTCGTTGTTAGCGCAGGTCTTGGAGCATTATTGGTCGCCATGCCTCTTCTGAAGGCGTTGGGTGCGTCGTTCATCAGTACGGTGTATTGCAACACCCTGACCAAGTGAACAGCTTCTAGCAATGTGGGGACATCCTTGCTCACTATCTGGGCCGAGCTTGGATGCTTGGTCCAAGGTATCAACGCGATACAGTAGAATCAGAGCACTGGGAACTGGGCTCCGGCTTGGTGTGATTTTTGTACGTCCAGCTAACATGCTCTGGCGGTAGAGAGAGCTAAACTCGATCAAGGCGGCTTTTTTCTCGTTACCGTAGACATTGGTCTCGTCGCGAGTGGTGTGTCCATTAACCATAGCTCGTGGATGATTGTCACTTTGGACCCCAGAAGACATGAGGTATCATCACAGCTGCTCTTACCGACATCCTCCATGCAGACAGAAGGCGTTCGCTTTCAACACGATAGTCGACACCATTCTTTGTCTGGTGATTCCCTGGGTGTCTGTTGCTCTGCGTACGTATCCACAGGTATGCCGAGCTTTACTGTCACCTGTTCATCCTGTATCGCAGAGTATGTTGTTCAACAATATCGGTTCTACATTCATGAGGATGTTGGTTGCCTTTCGGATGTGGGCACTGTCAATATTGCCTTCTCCCTCGTCTGGATGCTCCCCTTGCTCATGGATACGGTATCGGCGGCATATGCTTGTGTGTAATATTGCAAAACGCAGATGGGCACCTGAATGATCAGAAAGGTGACGAGACTATTCGGATTTCTTGTGCATTTTTTCAATGACTCGCTCCACGTCTAGCACCTCAGTCATCATGCATCCTTCGGAGCTGTTGTTTTATTCCATTCGAAAGGCTATGCGCAGAGAGACCACGAAGCCTCGGTCTGACCGATGGACCAAGATTGGATTAGAACGTGGTAGGCTTCCAGGTGGTTCTCCCTGCCTCCCTACTTCCCACTGCGACTCATCCGAGTCAACTGGTGTGGAAGCTGCATTATGAAAGCGGAGGAAGTGGTCGTCCTGTACATGTATAAGTAGGTCATCACATCGCTTTGATTTGCCGGAGAACAGCCCACATGGATAGTATACACTTAGCCCTAGCTACATACCCCTACATCTCTTTTTCTGGTTACTGCAGTGGACTTAGCATGACACTCATTCTCACCATTCCTCCAGTCTCGTGTATACTCTCGGAAGTTTGCCATAGCCGTACACTCATTAACCTATCTATTATTAGCAACGGGTACTAGTAGGGTGCTGACCATTGACATCATACCCCCCAGGATATGCCTGTAACATTGGGAAGTCTGCAGAGGACAACCACATCCCTGTGGAAATCTTGTACAAACTTGGAGCAGTGCCATTTGTTTGTGCTAATGTGCCACAGACACTCATGGCTGCGGTAGTAAGCTCCCCTGCATTTGTCATCCATGCTGAATGAGCCACAGGGGCAACCTGTTTTGATGTTGATGCCTACAGTAACTGTGCAGTGGGGCAAAACACATAACAATGTATCTGGTTGCATAACAAACCCTTACAATAGGAAACTTACCCCTGGTGGCTCTTCCAGCAGAGAAAGTGCACTCCTTGCCATGAGAGGCAGCCCCTTGGGTGTAGGCACTGATATAGATGGGTAATGTTTCTGTTCATGATCAAAGATGAGGTTTACTATTGAATTACTGTAAGTCTCTCCACATCCCTAGTGCTTCGATTTGTGGACTGTATATGCTTCGGCCTTCATATGAACACCTTCCCTATCATGATGCAGCCAACACCTTGATGGGCCAGGAGTCCATTTCTTCTGTTCTTGGGCCAAAAGTCAGAAAAGGAGGCAGTGATCAGTATTTTAGAATTGGTGGATACAGCCATTAAGAAACATGCTGTCGACGGGGTATGTATGTATATGAGAAGTGACAATGGAGAGATGACACTGGTCTTGCAGAAGCAAACACAGAATCTCAATTCCGAGGTTCTGACCCAAAATAGGTGTTCCGATTATGTAAACCATGTATAGTATGTCGACGTCAAATTTGAAAATCCAGCAAGGTGATTGGTTCATTCCATTTGTGTACATGTATGAAATGTACTGTTGTTATTACAGAGGACGGTAAATAAGGCTACAGTGGAAGAAAGTATGGCTACATCAATCGATTAGCTCTATTATTAAAATGACCTTCAATGTTGAGGATAACCAAACAAGTCACCGACCCTGCCACCCGGCGGGTTAAAAGCAGAGTCCACGCCGGACATGAAGTGATATTGCTGATCATGGACATGGACACCGTAGTAAGGAAGTGCCACATCAAATTCGGCATAGTTAGACTGCCAACTTTGGGGATAATCAACTGATTGGGTCGAATAACCTACAAAAAGCGGTGACTACATCGATCCGATGGGTATGATCGGATTACTTACCTGCATGAGCTAGCAATGTCGTGTCTTCGGCGGGTTCGGGTGGAGAGGGTGCTTCATACGGGGTCAGGGTATGAGCCTGGGCTTTGCTCTGCTTCCTAATCTCCGGGGCAGTTGAAAGTACGTCAATTGCTTTGGATGTGCAACTGTTAGCAGTCACCCTCGATTGGAATGCCATGCGAGTTACTACCTTTCCTTAGGATCTCTTGCCGCGTGCGTAGCTCCTCTCCAGTAAGCTCTTTTATAACGTCACGGAGAGTATTGAAACACTCCCCCTCCTTTTCACGATACTCCCTTTGCAGAATGACTTTGCTCTGCTGAGGCGGAGGTGATGGTGGTCTGTATGGAGGGTGTTCTTGGTGTGCACGGTGCATTCTGCAAATTCACATCCAACGGGGGCCTGCCTAAACGAAATGGATTGCGTGGGTACTTAAATACGATCGCAGGGCGTCAGTCCGTGTACGTCATATCTATGAACGTATAACGTCGTGCATCGCTCGCAGGAACCCTCCAAGGCACGGATCCATGGTCGTTACTATACCACCCCGTCTCCATGGCAGTACTCTCATTGTCTTCTTTCTCCTGAGGCACTCTACCAACGAGGGGCGGTTCGAGCAATTCCAAATGTTTGGTGCCAAGCGTGGTCCACGGAATGTGCATATGTTGTACAAACTTTGGGACCGAAAATAGCCGAGGGAATATTGCCTCGTGCCTATACGATAAACGAAGACCGTTCAAGTCCGCAGCGAGGCAATCTATGGCATTCAGAGACCATCGATAAGCAGAAAAACTGGAACTGGTTCGAAGGGTGGATCGAAGATTGACACACTGCCAGCGGCAGTCGGGGCTAAGGTAAAAATGACGTCAAAGCGTCTGTCTGCATCGCCTCTCCTCTCCGCTGACATCCGACGATTCCGACTTGATACGTTCACCAGGGCCCGAGTCTACTTCCCTCCGATCCCTCGCGAGTGAGTTTTTCTAATCTGTATTGTATAAACAGCGTCCCTCCTACCCTTTCTTGAACAAAGGCTTTGAAACGGAGGGAAGTCCAAGGTGGTTGCGGTAGTGCCGATGGTACCTCAAGCTTCGACTTGACTCCGAGATGTTTGGTCGCATTCATCGAAGAGTTTATGGTTGGCGCAGCAGCAAATCATGACACGGGCCCATCAGCACTTCGCCTATCTTTCCCGTAGGATTCTTTCAAGGAAAATTAAGATGCTGCGGTTATCTTAGCCAAGGTACGCAGGGATTTTAGCGCGGACTAAATACCATAGCAACCTTTCCCATGGTGGAGTGCATGACGGGAGTAACGACACTTCATTACAAAATAAACACTCAAGCCACGAACTATTCGGCATTGGTCCGTTTTGATTTTCATCACGAGCATTTGGAAAAAAAATGTCCACGTATCTACCCACCCGTGAACGTTTAAACCTCGCAAGCATGCATGTCATGTGTGCGGTACGGGTATCACGTTTGTTTCTCGGATCTCAGCATCAAGTTTCTTGCAACCTTTGGGAGTCTGCGATATTAATAACGCCCTTAGATTCGTTCTCACAAGTGCGCTGCACAGATTCCAATCCAGTTGTGGCCTGTTCGGCTCTACACGAGGGAAAGATCAATCTCTTTTCCGCAGATCGCCGAGAGTCATAGCCATGGTTCATATGTCTAGGCTGTCATTGGATGGGAATCAGTAAGCGCTCATTCCTTTTTAGCCTCGGATGACGGCACGATGTCCGTGCATGGAAGCTAGAATGAATCTTTCAAAGCCAATCGGATGTTCAGCAAACGAAAGTGACCTCGAAAATGCCGAAACACTAACACCAAGTGAGAAGATGGTCGTTATAACCACCAGCTATGAATCTGCATTAGTCACGGATCCGTACACTGCTCCTTTCCCACCCATCCCGCCGGAGCATAACCTGGACGCGGTCTCAGCGTCCTCAAATCCCTTACACGAAAACGGTAGACAACTCCCGCCACCTCGGCGACTCCCTTCGATCCTTTGAAACTGTCTGGTGACCGGTCCGTCCAAAAGAGGTTGTACAAGACAAACCGTCGATAAGCGTCTATCGATGGTTTGCCTTGTACAACCTCTTTTGGATGGGCTGGTCACCAGACTACCTTTGAAAGCCTTTCAAGGTGGGTATACGTGATGGGCATGAATGTACCGGTCACAGACTGGTTCCCGGTGAGTGCAAATTACCATGCCACGGGTAACCTGAGATGGATAGACATATGCACGGCGAAGGCACCGATGGACGTGTCGTTGTATTGAGACCCTCAGACACCCATTGATAATTCCCCCGTACTGGGCGTGGAGAGGAAGATAGCTGATCCCCTCCTCCCAACTACCCTCTGCGCTTCATGCAAGCCAAATCACGGAATTGAACATCGCAATCTACAAGACGACCGCAAATTACGAGATGGCGTTCATATGTACTGCGTTCACCCCCACGTTAGTCCTGCCACGAGGTGTTCCGAAGAAGAAAAGCCTGGGCTGAAGCCGTCCGCCAATGAAATAAAAGGACGAATGACACGTGTTTCTCGCCGCCGTGCTCGTGGATGGGGTGTTTTTCCTGTCATGTAGTACAAGGACGTCTTGGGAGTGGCCGAACGATCGGAAGATGATCGACGAAGGTAGAGCGAAATATACACACAGGTACACCCCCTGCACAATGCCAAACAACACGCCGAGGCTGAAGAAATGACCAATGCCTGATTACAGAGATGCCTCATCTTCTAGTAAATATACAGGGAGTAGATTGTAGGCAAGGCTATATTATCTGAAGAGAAAGAGTGAACCTAGGGCTTGATCGACCGTCTTTCAACCCTGAGGATAGTTAGACCAGCCCTCGTTAGTATATTTCTGGTAACTGGCATAGACTAAAGCAGAATCCATGTCGGATGTGAAGTCGTGCAGCTGACCACCGAACTGGGCAGTGTAGTAGGCACTCTCTGCATCAAACTCGGTATTGGTTGACCAAGTTTGGGGACGATTCAGAGATAGTCGGGTGGAATAACCTAAAAAGCGCCGATGAGTGCCTCGGATCATCAACTATGATTGAATCTACCTACCCGCATGAGCTTGAACTACCGTCGTGTCTGCTGGGTTGGTGAAAGGAAGCACTCCGTGTAGGTCTGGAGAAACAACCTCAGCCGTCGTCTGCCTCCTGATCTCCGAAACACCTAGGAGCAGTTCGATCGCTTTCCGTGTAAATATGTTAGCATAGCTACGTCTTGCAATGACTGCGAGAACTACAACCTTTCCTCAGGATCTCCTGCCGCGTCTGTAGCTCTTCTCCGGTAAGCTCTTTTATGACATCTCGGAGCTTATTGAAACGCTCCCCTTCCTTTTCACGATACTGCCTCTGCATAATGACTTTGTTCTGTCGAGACGAGAATGACGTTGGATTGACTGAAGAATGAAGCGGGTATGCCATGTTGATCTAACGGGATGATCACTTACTTGGGTGTTAAAATACTGGCAATCGCGGGCGCCACTTTGTTGGCGCCTATGAACGTATTTTAAGAAAAGCGATGTACACAGCCTATGGAATTCTGCCTTACGGTTTCTGCCAAACCATAAAGCAACTTCCGTTCGTTTGCCCATTTAAACGAATTATTGTTAGCAGATATTTGCGCCGACCGTGCTTCGCGGAATGGGCATGCCTCGAGTACGGGGTGCGGCAAGACCGATATAGATCTGGAGAGTAAGCGAACAACGGTGCTCGCATTCACAAGTAGGAGCAGAAATACTGGAGCTGCTTCACTGACAGTGCCTGTGTAGAAGGTCGTGGGAACCCCTACAGCTAGACGGTCTGTACCTCGTTCGACATTCGGACCTTAGGAAGCCTATCACTCGACATGTACTCGAAACGTTCGCCGCCCGACTCCCCGCGGAACTTTCCTGGATTATGTCCTATACGTTTCCTTGGATAAAGGTTATCGTTATCGTCTGTGGAGCGGGGCTCTGAGGTGGAAGTAGCCGCGGTACGGTCTGATACTCAAACATCCTCTTAGTAGGGTTGTTCCGATCAAAAAGGTTGTTAGGGCGGAGCGCAGCAGCTAATCTCTTGGAGATCATTGATCATCGATTAACGTTGAGTCATGTATGGATGCTCCCCCGTTAACTTTGTATATCTGTTCTCTGAAGAAGCATACCAGTTGTGGTAATCTGACGAACAACTGATTTCGGTGGATGTCACAGTCCGACGCCATGAAAATTGGCTCAATGCAGTGTGCAGTTGCCACCGGATGATCAGGGCCGATCAACATGCGACCAAAGGTTCATTCAGCGATCCGAAATTGACCATCTTAAACGTATAGATCCTAAGCAGAATCGCCGTGTCTCTATCCACTCCTAAGGTTTGAGGCCTGGGTTTTGTATACCGGACCAACGTTTCAACCCTACTCACGTGCATCGTATATGTGTGCCCATGAGTTGCGTGGGGTCGGCGAGTTCCTTGTCACGTTCGTTGATCGGCAGTGTCGATTGACAGCCTGTAGCGTGTTCTGTCGATGGGACGTTGTTTGAGCACAGCAGTATTATCGATAGCGTTGGGAGACCGGAGTTCGTGAGGATCGAGGGAAAAATATTGATAGATCGGACCCGCTTAGATAACAGTCGCTGACTCGGCCTGCGGGGGGTGATATCGATCGGGAACCTCAATCAGCGCTCATTCCGTTCACGAGTGCAATGGACGGTCCGATGTCAGTGCAGTGACTCGGAGGTTCAGAAACCGGAGGGCAGTGTAGGCTGGCGGCCTTCGCGCTTGCCCCCAAACCTACAGCAAGGGCACGGGGTCGGGCGTTCGGGCTAGCGCTGAGTCATATTGTCTCGCAGAAGCCGAGCCTTTGGCGATGCTTGTAGCCAGTTGCAGATATCGAGAAAGCAACGTTTCTCTCGGACTAGAAAAAAAAAAAACTAGATTCAGCAAGTAACTAATCACCTTCATGCAAAATATTTGAGTATTATAGAAGGTTGATTAACAATGCACATCAAGGCCGTACGAATATTTACATCTAGTTCAGTGTAAAGTATATCAGAGTACATCAAAAGGCGCCCACAGATTATGGCAATCCTCTTCCCCAAGCAGCAACCACAGATGAGATTAAAGTACACTTATCATTCCATAAGCGCTTTAGCCCATGTCCTCCCCTGACGATACCATCCACGCAGGGGACTTTACTGGATTTCAACGCCATCGCAGCTCCAACCACGAGCAGTGCACCAATGAACAATACTCTGCGTTCTGCGGGCGTGAGTGCACTCAGACGCAGGGCGATCCTGTGGGGGTCCAGAAGTGGTCTGCTCAGAGCTCTTGATGAAACTTTTGTTTTCTTCGCTGGAAGGCGGGCACCAAGAGGTGAAGGAGGTGGCGAGGGTATAACAATATGCGAAGAGTTGACAAGAGTTTCCAAGTAGTCGTCGGTTTCGTTGTATGGCTGTTTTGCATGGATGACGTCCCGGGCTTTGGTGCTAACTGGCAAAGGTCGCCACGTTCGCATAACGCTGTCAGGGCCCATGATCTCGGTGAGACAGAGTAAAGGGTGGGATGGTGGGTACGTAGTTAAGAGGTCATCCGTTTGACGGAGAAGGTAAGTGAGGGAAAGCGGGGCAGGTTTAGTTCTGGATTTGCTCGGCGCAAACTCCTCAAAGTGCAGTGTGGGCTCGTTCGATACAACGAGGGATTGCATTTGGGAAGGAGGACGTGTTAGGTCTGAGGAGGATGAGTGCGAACGTGGTGGTACATGATCAAAAGATGGTGAAGGGCTATGATGATCAACGGATCTTACATCCTGGGGTGTAGTCGATTGTACAGGGGAAGAACGTTCTGGCGAATGGATAGGCGAAGCTGGCCGTGAATCAGGTAACGGAATCGACGCGGCTAATTCCAGAGTTGAGCTGTGTGGACCACCCATGCAGTTTTGATCCGTTGCTTCCGGGAGAAGCATTTTGCTCGGACTAGAGCCGCTAGCTCGAAGCGTGTCGCCGTTCTGAGCCAGAGCTGACGACGTAGAGCTTTGGCTAAGCTCATCCCCATCTTCCGTGAAGGTGTCGCGGGATGCATGCGTCTTCTCGTTAACATTAGGAGATCCGAGCGTTCCGTCAACAACCTCAGAACTTGGCTGCCAATGCGGACCTGCTCCTCCCCCCTCCGAACGAGATCCCGCAATGGACCTCCCAGAGACCGTCTCAGTTCCTGTGGCACGATCTATCTCAGTGACCGTGCCTTGACTAAGACTTTTGTTATCTGTGTCATAGAATTCCGGCTCTGCGTCAACTAGCTCTGGTATTCCCCCTAACAAAGAGTGGATCATCCCTTCTTCATCTTGTTCGGTAAGCAGGTAGACAGAAGGTTTGCGGTGTAGGATGAACTACAAATGGGGTTAAGAACGACTTCCCCCAAAAGCTAAGGAAGAATGCGGACAAATAAAGAGGGTGGAGTTAGTTATACTCACGGCAGCGGTGAGCCACACCACAGCAATCGGCTCTCGTGACAGAAGAAAATCCCACACATGTTGGATAAGAGGAAGAGTTGGGATATCGTGCGAAAAAAGCGTAAGGAGATGAGAAAGTGCATGGTATGGGAGTGGTGAGGTGCTAAGCATCGAGATGCGTGTTGTAATTAGCATAAGCGATCAAAATCTCATGTATACGCACTTTTCGAGAAGCTTTGCGTATGCAGGATCCGCAAGCCTCAACAAATTTCTAAGCACTCTGGCATATCATAAGCATATATTCGGGAATTGTAGACGCCTTTGGAGTCTCACCTCAATAAACCGAGTATTGGTTCGAGTCCAACTCCCATCGAATCTCTCACGCGATGAAGCGCCATCTTTTCTGCACATGCGAGGTGAAGAGGCCGCGGCAAAGTGAGAAAGATGACGGTCATGATATCGTGGAAACCCTGGAAGTAGTGAAGCGAACGACGTTTCCGAAACAACGACACGAGGAGCCCATGCAAGTCATTCTGAAGTGCGTCCCGAGCGGGCACAGTACCAGATTCTGATGCCAGAAATGTAATTCAGTGTATGTATGTATGAATGCTGACGGTGTCATTTCATACCTCCAGGGTATAATACAAAACTGCGATCTGTGTCCAGCTTGATTTGCCGCTCGTCTGCGTGAGGGTCTGCCACCGACTCATTCATCCCTTTCTTGATCGGATTTCCATATTCATTCGCACTGTCCACCTCCGAGTATGGGGGCGGATCGGAGAGCGGTTGTGCACCAAGGAGAGCAGGCCTAAAGTCATTTGGTCAACGTGGAGTAAAGCAAGGATATTTGGGCGCGATGCACAAACCATATTCTGGCTCTATCCTCTCCAAAACCTCCCGGTTGGAGGCTACGCTCTCTGAGCAACACCCAGATTTGCTCGTCGTCACTCGTCAGGTCCATGAGGGCTCAATGCATCGAGGTTGACTGTCGTGGCCTGAGCCCACGCACTAGGTGGATTGGCTATATTACGTCAGCAATGACAGATGTGGCGGATTCAGCGAGGCTGCATGCTGGCCGTATGACGTTGATCGCCATCACGAATAGCCATTCCCAAAAAATCATGGCTTGAAACCCCGTGCAATGAGGCAAGAACTGTCTCTCAAGCAGATGAAAACCTCAGTTAAACCACCCACTGTGAGTGGCACTCTGACCTCGGGATACGGGAATGGATTTTTGGATGTCTCAAAGTTATTTTTACCTTCGAAGTTTGGCTGAACTCGTTCGCAGTGTGGCTCAAACTCCAAGCCATTCACATACGCTCCGAGCCCGGTCAAGATTAAATCCTGAGTGAGACTAGATAGCATGGCCAAGCTCAATGCCACGACCCTGGTATTCCACGTCACTTCACTCGATTAGCCCCCCCGTACTTGGAAAGAGCTCCCCATTGGATGCAATAAGTGAACCTGTGCAGGTCCGCTCTGGTCGAGGCGGATGGTGAATACTATTTCTAAGGGCATGGACCAACCATCCTCATTCTTCCAAGTCCTAATGGTCTTACCTGTTGAACCAGAGACAACAGAAACGATCTTGTTTGCATGTCTTGGAGTGGACATTAGCCATTCACTCCATTCCAGATCTTAATGATACTGTCTACAGAACTAGAGCAGGTGAGTAGACAATAGACCAGGCTTGGTCTAGACTTTGTGTTCTCTAGAAATAGACCTGTAATGCATTGATCAATCTCTGTATTCCGCATCCTAATGGTCTGAACTGAGTGCAATATGGCTACCACATACTACAGCAAAAGGTACTGCCAATGTAGTTCAGAGAGTTAAAGATACTGGTAAATTTGTGGGGATTGAATGTGACATACAGACTTCACCTGGCCCACTGAAGACATGATATTCCACATATGAAAACTGCAAATACTCGAAACTACCAGTGATTGCACGACGCAAGACCACCACCAAAGTTGCCGCGATGACGAAATGATATTTGTTGTGGTACTTTACATCCAAGG
>QFEL01009807.1:993-15322 GCA_003316195.1 Neoboletus brunneissimus
CTCCCTTTGCCCCGCTTACGCGGCCCCCCACCCTCGCTTATTTCACACCTGGCACTTTAGCTTGCGCGTCCTCCTGACGTCCCTGCCCTTTGCCCACACCCTTTACCCACATTCGAACTCCTCTTGATTCGTTTACTTATATACCGGACCTCTTAGAACCCTTGTACTCTATCTTGACCTTACCTGGTACCCCCTAGTACCTTGTACCTATGGGCTTCCCCTAGCATCGTAGTCCCTATACCGTGCACCTCGTCCAATGCCCATTCCTTTGATGATCTTCTACTGCTGTCTGGCGCCCCCGTCAGGACTTCCTCGACTAGAAGATCCTACCAGGTCTACGTCTCCGGCCTACCCGGTTGGAACGTAACAATATATAAGTATATGAATGAAGAGGAGCCTGAATATGGGCCAAGGGCATGGGCAAAGGGTGAGGACATCAGAAGGACATGCAAGCTAGTGCCAGGTGTGAAATAAGTGAAGGTAAAGGCTGTGTAAGTGGGGGTGAAGGGCAAACTATAGCATGACGTCAGTAAGATGTATGACTAGGGTGAGGGGTGTGCTGATAGCACCAACAGTAAGGTAAATAATGGATAGCAAGGTGAATAAGAACAAGAGAAAGCATATAAGGGTGCCAGGGGGAGATCCTGGGCAGATATGAGGACAAGGGATGGTGATGGGGAAGATCCCCAGATGTGACCAGTGAAGATCCAAGGTGACAGGGAAGTAGGGCGTTCCTGGATAGGCACGGAAATGGGTCCATGGCGGAGGGTAGGATGGAGGAAGTAACTCAGAGTGGGGGTGGGGGTGGAAGATGAAGAGTCTGAGTAGTGTCTAGTTGTAAGACAAAGCAAGGGGGTCACATTAGGAACAATGATGGTCTCCCCAGGTGAGGAGGGACAAGGATGAGGGACAAGGTACAGGTGTATGGGTGGTTCTCACAGGTGTGAGACAGGGGCTGAGCCAAAAAAGAGATAGGGGCTAGGTGAGTTGTAACATCTAAGGGCATGTCAACTTTCCTCAAATTTTATTTTGCCCAGATTCTTTGTGAAGATGTTAGCATACTGCTGATCTGTAGGGACATAAAAGATATTGATTTCTCCAAGGTCTATTGCTTCATGGATGTAATGTTCATTTTTCCAAACATGCTTGGAGTGTCCCTCTTGGGAGGACATCTGGGAATTGAATTTTCCGAGTGTCCGGACAAGTCCACCAGTCTGAACCATGTCATGTGCAGGGATATCGGAGCTGTGAGTTCGAGCGGAGCTTTAATGACTAACACCAAGCAAGGTTGCACTCCCCAGTGTGGAATTCCATCGCTGTGCGGTGAAGCATGTTAATCGCATACCGATCACCATTCCCCTCCCGCTACAAACCCCCGCCCTGTCATCCTCCATGCCAACAAAGCTCCCTGGCACTCTGCTCCGCTTCCCCTCGTCATGCCTTCAGGAATGCTCCTGGCGGGCATTGTCAAGACCATAAAGAGGTTCACTCTTGCCCGCTCGTCTTTGTCCTTCCCCTCACCTTGTCTTTACCCCCCAAGCCCCTCTGCTTTTCTGTTCTACTCTGCTTTTCCGTTCCCCCAGCACCCACCCACCACTTCCCCACCAGCACAATGTATGTTTGTACCCTTTCCCCTGCAAGGTACAGCGCTGTCACTACTGTCGCTCATGCTGTAGACTGACTCAACGCTCGCTTGCAGTCTGATGACTCATGTCCTTTACCTTGTCCTTTCTCTCCACAGCTCTATGCCCTTTATCCCCCCACCCTACGCTCCAAGTCGCTGATGCCTGTGTGGTATTCTGGTACTACTACGTTTTGTGGTGGCCACCAATGTTTGCAATGCAGGACAGCCCTATTACTTGGTAACAATCCTCCAAACGTATTCTCCTGTCAGCTAACACAATATTTCTAGTGTGAGAAGTGTTCTTGGTTTCGTTGGGGAGATGGCTTGGGTAGCACGCCACGCACCACCCCAACAACCTCACCTGCAAATGAACAGGGTAAGTAACACAGTTGCTCTCTTAGTACTGTCAGTATCTGACGATGGTTATTGCACACAGGTACATTCCAACCCGCGCCAGTTGTTACAGCGGAGGGTCCACAGGCAAAAGGACAGTGCTGCTATCCGAAATGTACTGTCATAAGGGTGGGTCGCAAGTGCCAACATCGAATGTGTCGCAAGCATTGCCGTCTTGTAGGCGGCTGTACCTCCAATGGCCATTCCTTGGAGTCTGCCCAAGCTGGACCTCAACCATGTGGGTTGTCTTTCTTCCAAGGCCCACCATCCTCTGCCCCTTTGGCATTGCAAAGTGATCCCCTCTTGCGCCCGTCCCATGAGCCTGATACCCTTTCTCAATCCACTGAGTCCTGCACGTGTTCCATCCCTTCGATGTCACAGATCGATCCTCTCCTGCGCCTGTCCCACGTGCCAGATGCCCTTCCTCAATCTGCGGAGTCCCGTGCACATTCCATCCCTTCGATGTCACAAATCGATCCTCTCCTGCACCTGTCCCATGGGCCCGATGTGCTTTCACTCTCACTATCATCAACCAACACTGATCCTATCCCTGATGGCCCTTTGTCGTCTACCATGACTTCCTAACACCCCGTCAGTCTTCCATCTACATCGTCAGAGTCTAGCCTTGCATCTGCTTCTTCTTCATCTTTACAAATCCCTATCTCAAGCTTGTCATCGTCTATCTTGCTGCCCACGCCTCATGTCGACAAAGGACCTCCTTTCCAACCATTGCCCTGGCTTATTATGGCTGATCTGTCAATCAAGCCCTGTTACACCTCCCAGTTGCGGCCAGTCTTTGTGGACCATGTCGCTGATGTTCATGAGAGGGCTGAGCAGAAGCATAGATGTGATCAAGAAGCCTTGCAACACAAGAAGAGGATGAATCAGCGTGTTATTGTGTTTAGTTTTGCCAAGGCATGCTAACGTACCTGTCACGTGCGAGTCTACTTGCTGACACCAACGACAGAATGATACAGACCCTATCGTGGTGGACTTTCAAGACGGATTTACATATCCCTACTTCAAGCTTACGCAGGCGGTCCTCAATGACCTCGAGTTGGCTTCCCCTGATGACGACAAATCGTGTTGTGCAGTGCATTACTTTGATCCTGCCTTCTGTTACGGTTCGACCAGAGGTGGGCGACCGTAGACCCGAAGGTAATAGCTCAAGCTCAAAGGCGCAGGGATACGAAGGTTGGGGAATGCGGGCGAAGGCGAGGATCTAAGGTCCAAGGCCTTAGTCGACTCAGGTCTAAGGCCTTGTTGTCGAGTACGAGGGATACGAAGGTCCTAGCCGGTCCAGCGACAGGCGAAGGGGCTGATCGTACAAAGGTGAGCTTATGGGGAGTAGATTTCGGGAAGCTAAGCTAGGGTACAAGTGCGCTAGCTAACTGTTTAAGTAATGTACCCTACTGCGCACGGACCAGGCAAGGAAAGGCAAGTATAGGGCGAAGGGGAGGGGGTACGCATGGTGTCCGAGCGGGGGTACTACAGCAAGGGCACGGAATGGAATGGAACGGAGGTAATAGTCGGAAATGAAGAGTGGAAATGAAGGGGGCACTGCCTGGGGCGGAGGAGAAGGGAAAAGAACCCGGGCTAGGCTATGTGGTTTAAGGTTTAAATGAAAAGAAGTGTGACTGACCGTGACTGACGAACGCGAGAGATGTAAGAAGCATAGGTAAGACTAAGATGAATGGAAGAAAAAGGGAAGGGGAGAGGAAAAAAGGTAGACGTAGGGTGGACGTAGAGGAGAATCGTAACACCTTCGACACCTGGGTTAAGGTCAAAGTTGACAGTGTCATTGAGCTAACCAAGCCATCACAGAAGCTGTTCTTCAAGGGTACCAATGTAACGTCCTATCCAAGCTTCAACTGTCACCTTGCAGTAGCAGCTACCCCATTGCGCCGTGTGGACAACCCTCGTGTATCACTCTCACAGGAACGCAGCTATGTGAAGCATACTCAGACTATCATGAAGGCATGCACATTGGGCACCCTTGATGAGCAGTTGGAGTTCACCTCGGACGAAGATCAAGGCGATGCCCTTCCATTACTACCTTGTTTGCAAAAGCGTCGTGTGCGGTCCAGTGAATTGTTGCCAGCAACTCAAAAACCTCGTCGTGAAGGAAGTACATGTCCTACATTGGCAAATGACGGTATGCACATATATAACAGTTTTGCCCCTCGCCTTTACCATTTTGTGCTAGATGATGTCATCTCCCTTCATGATGATGAGAGCGATAGCCTGCTGATGCAACAGACAACCACTGCATGCCTCGTGCCTGGTGTCAGTGCGACACTTGCAAAGTTCCCCTTGAGTTTCTATACCATCAATGTCCATACAGCCTTCACCTTCAAGTCAATGGGTAAGGTAAAGGTGGACATTCAGTTTGAGCAATTCTTTCATTTGCCTTGGAAGTCCTCAACGTACTACAATCACAAGGCTAGGTGGCTTAGTACGCCCCGCGATGCAAGGGACAAGGTGGTAGCTGCTGGATACACTGAGGAGGGGCAGTATACCACATTCCTGGCTATGCATGCTGCGAAGGACACACCGCTCAAGGCAGCGAAGTGGAAGTTGCAGGCAGCGAAGGTCACGTAGTTTGACATGCACCCACGTATTCACTTTTTGTCATATACTATGCAACAATTGTTTTGTGACCCTCCATCATGACACAAAGGTGCGGCAGAGTCTGCCAATGTGCTCCTGGGGAATCTGCATGACAATGGCAGAGTCTGCCAAACACTGCTGGAATTGTGCACACAGCACTCTGCTGGACGATGGCAGAGTCTGCAAGCGGCCACTGTGCTGTGGACTCCACCGGACAATGGTGTAGTACGCCAGAGTACAACCAGAGGCTGGCGTCATCATGTGGTACTCTGCTGTAGTACACCGGAGGCTGGTGTCATTGTGCGGTACTCTTCCGGAGTATGCCGGAGGCTGGCGGGGTGCGGTACTCTCCCAGAGTATGTCGGAGGCTGGTGGAATGTGGTACCCTCCTGGAGTACGTTGGAGGCTGGCAGACGGCATGCATTGGATAGATCAGACTACTAATACTGTGACAAACCTAGGCTGGTAAGTACAACGAGACTGAAATGAATGACAAGCTAACGATGCGAATTGTAACTACTGAAGCCAGCACCCAGGCTGCTTCGCCTGGCCCATGAAAGTTGCCCATGTACCTTGCTACATGGAAGTTGGAGGGCCACAAATGAACATCTTCCATGACTATCGGGTCCAGAGCAATGTCTCCGTGTGAAAGCGGATGGGGAGGAGGTAAGGGATGGGCTGCTACTGCATCAGACCAGTTGCCGTGCGAATGCGGATGAATGAGAGCTGGGGGGAAGAGCATCAGCTGGATCAGGCAAGTTGCAGAGTGGCGGATGGAGAAGGAAGAGAAGAGGAGTGGCCGCTGAGCCTGTATCAGGCCTAGAAACCATGATGGCAGAAGAATCACGGTTGGATGGAGTTGGAAGATGCTGGAGATGAAAGGTCATCATCCGACCTCTGGAGAATGGCTGCTTGCAGTGATTCAAGTAGGGTGGGAGTGAGGCACTTCTGAATGATAACATCACGGTTGCTGACCCTTGATGATCATGATCATCAATCTATGTGTTGACCAGATTGGAATCAACATACTCATATGAAAAGAATGATTTGTCCAAGGATGATGGAGGACAGAGACAGGTGGCACGGGGGGGCATGGACAGGTGTAGCAGGCGAGATATTTGGCAGCCCGCTGCAACTGTTACCGTGACGTATATCTGTAAATGAAAGCAGCAGGGTGATCAGCTTAAATCGTAGCCAGTGGCTGCAAGAGATCAAAGTGATACTACCTTGCGCAAGCGTGGCGAGGTGTACCAGGAGATCAATAGGAGGAACGTGAAGAAGAGGGAATGGTGAACAGACTATTTTGGTCAGACAGCGTGACGCAAACATTATGCATGTGCCAGTGCTGTACATAGAGTGTATGCTGGGGTACCCTGCTCGTGGAATCACCATCATTACTGTGCCTGCCCCCCAAGTAAGCATGCCCATTGAGGGGTATGCGTGTCGCTGATAATGGTCATTTTGTGCAGTGTCAGACTACCTACCTTCACCACTGCCATCACCACCACTTTTGGCCCGGAGCGTCCTTTCTGCTCAGCTCCATCAAGAGCAGCTGCTATATAATCGCACCTGTCTCGGTTGCTCTGAACCTTTGCCTTGGCGCCAATGGACGATAGAAGATGAAGATCTTGGATGCTGGTACACTTTTGTGAATTAATTTATAGTTCCTTCTCTTCTATTACTGACGCAGTGTAGTGTTATATGGGGGACAAGGGGTGTGATAGGTTCCGATGGGCCCTAGAGTCTCGTAGCGCATCTCCAGCTCCCGAGGGCATCTCCAGGTCGCAGTATCGTCTTGAAGACGATGTGATATCACTTACTTCTGTCTCATCCAACGACAACGACGATAATGACACTCTTTTCGGTACTGGCATCCAGTCATTACATCCCCCCAAGCGTCAAGGCAAACTTGCCAGCGCCCTATCGTGGTCATCACCTCCACCTACAGGTAGCCATATACGAAAGCATCAACAGGCTGAGACGTCACATTCACACAGCCATTCGGCCGCCGCTTTGGCGTCATCTAGTAGATATCCATCTTCACGCTGCTTGTCCTCAACCACTCACCTTGCAAAAAAGCGTCAACAGACTGAAACTTCACGTTCGCTGCACCACACGATATCTGAGTCATTTGAAGGATCGCCACGGTTACACTCCTTGTCCTCAACCGCTCACCCTTTAACGAAATCATCCAGCATGGGGCAAGCCGATGACGTGCGTGTATGGCCATTTGACTTCTATGCTGAGGAGATGCAGGTAGGATTCAAGAAATGCCATGAGGCGAAACAGAGGCGACGTGCTGTGCAGAAGGTATTTGAGGAATACTTTGGCACAAAGTTCATCCGGTCAACATTCTACGATCACCACCGTCACTGGATGAGCGTCAGCCCAGCGGTGCGCCGATGGTACATTGGGTATGGACACACAGAGCAGGGCCGATGACCGACTTTTCTTCATTGGGAGATCAAGGATAAACATCGTATGGGTCACTCAGTGCGGAGTGCATTGTTTGACTGATCATTGATCACTCCTCGTCGTCATTACTCTCGTTTTATTGTACAATCGATATGTCTCAATCCACATCTTTATAGTCTCTGGCAGTCATGGTGTTACAATCCACTTCCAGGTCTACTCTTTTCTTCGCTCTACAATACGCCTGTCTCGTCTATGCCCCTTTTCCTTCATCCATTACACTGTAATCCATCGAACCATGACTCACCACTGGTTCCTACTGGTATCTTTTCGTCTTAAACCCTAAACTTACACAGCCTCGCCTGGGTTCTCTTCTAAACCTTTCACCTCCACCCCGGGCAGCGCCCCTTTTCATCTCCGCCTTTCATTTCTGAGTACTGCCCCCGTTCCCCCTCCATCCCGTGCCCTTGCTGTAGTACCCCTGCTCGGACACCATGCGCACTTCCCCTTCGCCCTGTACCTACCTTTTTGGACTCGGTCTGTGTGCAATAGGGTACCTTATTTAAACCACTAGCTAGTGTCTTTGTACCCTAGCTTAGCTTCCCGAATATACTCATAACAAGCTCACCTTTGCGCGACTCGCTAGTCATTGGACCGGTTGAGCTATTTGCATCCCTTGTACTTGACAACATGGCACTTTGACCTGAGTCGACTTGGGCCTAGGACCTCTGATCCTTGCCCTCTCCTGCGTATCCTTGTACCATCTCTGTCGCCCCTTCACGCCTTCAACTCGAGCTTCTACTTTCGGGTCTACAGTCGTCCACCCCTGGTCGAACCGTAACACATGGCACAGAACAAATGTATTGTAGAAAACCCAAACATATACAAAATTGTGATGAACAGAGATATCGACATCATACAGGCCAATTACTGGGGCGGCATCCTCATACTTCCAGCTTTGCCTTTGTGGCACGGTTGTGCTGCAGGATCATTTGATCAAGAAAAAAATCATACTTATCAACCAACATCTCTTGACATATCGCATGGTAACCCCTGATCCACACATTGGCCTGCTCGGCAGCAGAGGAGTTAAAAAACCAACCTTGTCCATCTTCACCAATCAGTTCAGGAAACACCACAGGGTTGCAGTTCTCTTGACAGAACGTATGGCTTTCTTTGTGTTTGGATTTGAAGTGGAAGACGTCAACGGTAAGGCCTATGTTGGAGAAGTACAGATCAGACTTCATGTGTTGGGCGAGCGAGCAGTTGTTGTCAAAAAAGACATGGTCTGGCTTGAGGGCCTCGATGTGAAAAGTATGCTTGAGAAATTCCTAGAGGCCACGTAATGATTAGAATCGGTTGGCAAGGAGTAGAGAAGCTGATATACCGCCACGCTAGCAATGCCTTCTGCCCCAAACATTGTATCCCGCCCGAGAATCATCCCACAGGGTGCGACCGCAAGTTGTTCATTATGAGTCCTCGAGCGGGTGAACTTTGCGTGTACTTTTTTTGCGTTTGCGGCAGCCTGATCCTTATGTACATCTTCGAGACTGTCAGCAGTGATGCGACTGCTGGGATGGATAGAGTAAAGCTCGTCATCATTATCGAGAGTGGTGAACTGTGAGAGAGATCGTGTATTCAAGTTGGATGAATGGCTGGTCGGATGAATAGCACAGGCCCGCTGGAGTCGGTCATGGAGCTGGAAGCAAGACTGTCCTTTCTCCTGATGAAGTCGTTCTATCTCCTGGTGGTCTGGTTTAGCGCATGTAAGCTGGCCTTGCACCACGTTGTCTCCACAATGAACAATCACGCAAATGTTCTCAAGTTCAGCATGACTGGGGCAGAAGTGGTCCTTGCCACCACGTAATGGCACCTGGCAGTTGTGTTCACTGCAGCAGGGATGGCTAATGCATATACCGTCTGTTACGACAATGGAACATTTATGCTCTACTGCTACCCTGTATCAGCATCAATTGTGCATAATGTCACACGTACTTGCCTTGACCATCACTATTCAAATACCACCGTGTACACTTGTCGCAAAAGTGCATCACCTCGGGTTGACCCTGGATGCGCATACGTTGATTACATGCTTGCACAAGATCAAGGAGGCAATCCTTTTGATCTCCAGTGTGCTTAACAACAAGGTATTCTTCACGGTCGATAGCATCTTCAAGCAGGGAGTAGAGTAAGAATGCCGTCCAAACATGGTCGGATGAAAGGGTGAAGCCAAATGTGTTACAACTCGTCCTAGCCCCTATCCTTTTTCGGTCTAACCCCTGTCTCACACTTGTGAGAACCGCCTATACACCTGTACCCCGCCCCTCGTCCTCGTCCCTCCTCGCCTAGGGAGGCTGTCACTGTTTCTGACGTGAACCCCTTGCTTGGTCTAACGACTCGACACCACTCGGACTCTTCGTCATCCATCCTCATCCCCACTCCGAGTTACCTCCTCTGTCCTACCCTCTGCCATAGACCCGTTCCTGTGCCCACCCAGGAACACCCTACTCCCCCGTCACCCTGGACCTTCACCGGTCACATCTGGGGATCTTTCCCATCACCGTCATTTGTCCTCGTATCTGCCCAGGATCTCCCCCTGGCGCCCTCGTATGCTTTCTCTTTGTTCTTATTCACCTTGTCACTCTTCATTTACCTTACCACCGGTGCTATCAGCACACCCCTTACCCTAGTCATGCGTCCTACCGATGTCATGCTGTAGTTTCCCCTTCGCCCCACTTACGCGGCCCCCACCCTTGCTTGTTTCACACCTGGCACTTTAGCTTGCGCGTCCTTTTGACGGCCCTGCCCTTTGCCCACACCCTTGGCCCACATTCGGGCTCCTCTTGATTCATATACTTATATACTGGACACCTTAGCCTACTTATTCCCTATCTTCGTCTTGCCTGGTACCCCCCCTAGTACCTTGCACCTTGGACCCTAGCGTTGTAGCACTTGTACTTCACACCTTGTCAATGTCCACTCCTTGATCATCTTCTGCTGTTGTCTGGCGCCCCCATCAGGACTCCCTCGACCAGAAAATGCTACCAGGCCTATGTTTCCGGCTACCCGGTTGGAACGTAACAAAATGACCAGTCTGCCAGGGGTTCCTTGGATTGTGACATGGCCATGCTGTAAAATCTAGCGCAACCTGTCGCAGACATCCTACAGAAGATGCAGAGTACTCTCATTATGATAAGCAATAACGACTTACCAATTGTCCATCAATGCGAGCCACATCTCAATCACTTGGCATTCAACAAACTGATGCTCGCTGATTTGTATAACGTTTGGAAGACCTCCGTAGTAAAGGCGTTCACCCTTGTAAACCTTGAAATTGTGATGGTAGTTAACCTCACAGGCTAAGTAGTGTTACTTTGACAAGGTTGGAGATCCACAGGCAATGTATGAACGTACCTTCACACGAGATATGAATAGAGTACACAGGGAGGGGGCCATGGCTGACAGTATACAAAACACACTGCCGCTGCTCTGCATGCATCATACGCATACCCTTAAGCGTCCGAGGACAACTGGGAGTCGAACAAAACTGATCGGGTGGGTAAAGTGTACGTCCAGCTGCATGAGACCACTGTTAGTGCCGAGACAACTGTTGAATCAATATAATCGTACTGTAACCGTGTGGTATACCATGTGTATGAAAGGTAGACAATGGAGCGCAAAGTATAGAGGTAACATCACTGCCGTGCCATGCCATATTCTTGAAAGCGGACCAGCACTACTGTATTGTATTGATAGAGAGGCTGCATGCTTGCGAGAGAAAGCGCTGAACTGAACATGGAAGCACATCTGGTGGGGCGGTGATAGCCTGGTCAGAGGGTTGAACAAGAAGGATGTCGTCTTTGAGGACAGAAACACTGGCGAGAAACAAGAGAAGAGAGCTCAAAGGGACTGAATGCAGGGAGGAATTGGCGTTGACTATTGTTGCAAGTGTCACTAGGTCCATGTTTGGGGAACCCAGTTCACGCTGGCAATGAGGAGCCAGGACGACGGGCACAGGGACAGGCATTCCGGGAGCATTTGGCTGGTGTTACGTTCGCGCCAGCCGGCTAAAGCTCGACCGACGTTCGCGTAGCAAGTAGATCGAGACCCAGCAACTGAACGCTCAGCAAAGAGCGGTCTCAGCGTCTGAGGCAAGATAGGGGATATCCCAGCGCGGGTACAAGGGGTTCCTTCCGCACTTCTGGGGAACTAGAGGTGATGACGTTCACTTCGGCTCTAGTTGACTGAGAAGGTTCTCTGCCAAGAGTTCGAAGCTAGGTACTTTGGATCAGATCTAAGTTAAGGTACATGCCGCATAAGGCGGGTTTATATATACCAAAAGAAAGAAGACCTGTGTGCCCGTGGGGAAGAGTCCGTATAAGGTAATCGGCACCTATAGGGAGCAATAGGGAACAATATACCAGCCAGGAATCTATAGTAAGAGTCCGAGGAAAGCCACCGCGAATAGATAAAGGAACCGAGCCAATAGAAGCGCGATCAACCAGGATCAATAGACCACAGAGGATCGCGGGAGAAGTAGGGAGACTGGGTCCGAGAATAAATACCGAGATGTGCTGTGCGACACAGCGGTGGTAATACAGCCGAGAGGTGATGACGAGGGGAAAGGCATGAGGCCGGGGATAGCCGAGAGAACCGGGAAGAGCCGTGTTCAGGGGCGACGAACAAGAACACAGTCGTAGGGAGGTCTGGGCGAGACCGGGAATGGAAAATGAGATGTAGCCAGGGGCCGGGTGCGGGAGAGCTGGGCCGGGTACCGCGAGCTGAGGAAACTCGTAACAGCTGGGATTCGGCTTGTTTGCCACAATTTAATTGCCGCCCAGACTTGGTGGCAGCATATCTCTGCACGTGACATGGTTCAGACTGGTCGGACTGTCCAGATGCTTGGAAAGTTCAATTCCGAGACTTTTTGCTTCTTGGGCAGGATTTGAAGCTAGAAACATTGCACCTTGATTATTGACACAAAGTGGTAGAGGACCAAGGTGGAAACTGATCTCTGTTACAAGTTGCAGTCTTGTGACCAGTCATGGGATATTCTCTCCCATGCCTCAGGATAACTCTGACATGTGGCAGGACATCTTAGCAATGTTAGATGATGAAGTGGTGTGGAACACTGCTTTTGTGGAGGCTTTGACTATTGACCCTATGGAGAGGACATAAGCATGGACCCTTTTCTCTACTTTTTCTGCAACACATCTCAGACTCTATTCCTATTTATTGATGCCAGTTGATCATGTTCCCATTGGCTTTTCAGACCCTTTCTTCTCAGTAGTATTCTCTTGCATACTACCTTGTAGTTCCCCACTCCATATTGCCCCTGAGGCTGCCCCTTAACTTCCCACTATAAATAGGTGTGTAAGTATCCTGTGTATGGTAACTTTGATCTACATATCACTTCATGTCTACAAGTTCCAAGATTGCATCTCCCTAACCTCACCTCATCCCACTTGGCTTGTTCTCTCCCTCCATTCAGCTAGGAAGCAGCACCCCTTGTTAGTATTGCCTTGGAGACCTAGCTCCAGGCTCTTCACTTTGGAAGTCCACCCTTGGGACTTAGTGGACATGAGTCATGTCATTTGTTACACCCCTAAAGATGTAACAAAAGATCAAAGTTTCTATTACATTGGTATTACCTAACCCAATCCCTCAACCCAACTACCTGGTGGTAGTCATCAGGAACCTTCATCATGCACTGGATCAATCTCTTTAACCTTCTTGGACAACAACTGGAATCTGACAAGGAAAAACAGATCTTTCCATCCCAATCAACCATGTCATCCTTCTCTGCCATTCCTTCCTCTAGAGGACTCTCCTGAAGGACCACCAGTGTTATGGTTTGACCAAGAGATGGGTGACCATAGACTTGAAAGGTAGGAGCTCTAACTGAGGGGAGCAAGGGCAAAGGCAAAGGCAAAGTGCAAGGGATGCCTAAGGGCGAAGATGCAGGTGGAAGCGAGGATCAAAGGTCTGAGGCTTCAATCAACTCAGGTCTAAAGCCTTATTATTGAGGACAAGGGGAGCGAGCCTTTAGCTAGTCCAGTGACAAGTGAAAGGGGAGTTGCACAAAGAAGTGAGCTTCAAGGAGTTGATTTGGAAGCTAAGCTAGGATACAATGGTACTAACTAGCAGTTTAAATAAGGTACCCTGCTGCATACAGACCAAGTCAGAAAGGGTAAGTATTGGGCAAAGGGGAGGGAGATGTGCATGGTGTTTGAGTGGGGGTACTATAGCAAGGGCACAAACTGGAATGGAACGGGGGTAGTAGCCGGAGATGAAGAGTGGAGATGAAAGGGGCGCTGCCTAGGGCAGAGGGGAAGGGTTCAGAAAAGAACCTGGGCTAGGCTGTGTAAGTTTAAGGTTTGAAATGAAAAGACACCAACTGAGACCAGTGATGAGTTACAGTGAAATGAGTCACAATATGGTGAGTCACGAATAAGAAAGGCATAAGCAAGAGAAGTGTACCATAGAGTAGAGAAAAGAGTAGGTGTAGGAATGGATCATAACATTACCCCTGGGTTATCCTTTGAGCCACTGGCAAAGAAATCCTAGTAGAGGTTGGCCATCCCTGTTACAATCCATTTGTACGACTACTCTTTTCCTTGCTCTACTATACATTCCTCTCGCCTATGTCTTCTTCTTCTGCTCATTACACCGTGACTCACAGTTCCGTGACTCATCACTGGCCTCTAGCGGTGCCTTTTCACCTTAAACTCTAAACTTACACAGCCTAGCCCAGGTTCTCTTCCAAACCTTTCCATTTCGCCCTGGGCAGCGCCCCTTTTATCTCCGCCTTTCATCTCCGAGTACTGCTTCCGTTTACCTCCATTCCGTGCCCTTGCTGTAGTACCCCCACTTGGACACCACACCCTCTCCCCTTCGCCCCATACTTACCATTTCCAACTTGGTCTGTGCGCAGTAGGGTACAATATTTAAACCGCTAGCCAGTACCCATGTACTCCAGCTTAGCTTCCCGAATATACTCATACCAAGCTCACCCTTGTGCGATTCGCTTTCGCCTGTCACTGGACCAGCTAAGCCTTTCGTATTCTTTGTACTCAACAACAAGGCCTTAGACCTGAGTCGACTTGGGCCTCAGGCCTTCGATCCTCGCCCTTACCTGCATCTCTGCCCATGGGTGAACCTTCGCTCTCTCATACCCTCGACTTGAGCCATCACTTTCAGGCCTACGGTCGTCCACCTCTGGTCGAACTGTAACAAAAGCTAAGCTCTTTAAACCGCGGTTACTATCACCGTAAACCGCCCACCATTTCC
>QFEL01009872.1:0-22985 GCA_003316195.1 Neoboletus brunneissimus
ACACCTTAGCATACTTATTCCCTATCTTGATCTTGTCTGGTATTCCCCTAGTACCTTGCACCTGGGTATCCCTCGCATTGTAGCACTCGTACTTTGCACCTACACCCAATGTCACCGCTTTGATCTTCTCCTACTGTTGTCTGGCGCCCCCGTCAGGACTCCCTCGATTAGAAGAAGTTCCCAGGTCTACGTCTCCAGCTTACCCGGTTGGAACATAACAGCTGGTGGTCTCATCTTGGACTTTGGTAAGCCACACTTCAGCAAAGGCTTTCCCTCTGCTGTGGGGTATCCTGTTGAGGAGAATAACAACTTTCACAGTGTCCAAGGTGCTAGCCACAGTGAAGTATCCATTCATGGACAGGAGTCATCTGTGAGCATCTTCTGCTTTTCCAGAGAACTCTCCCAGGAGGGCTGCTTTGTTAGCCATGTCTTTGTCTTTTTTGTCATCAGAGTAATCTTCTTCATTGTCTGCAGGTGGGTCAGGCTTAGGACTGGGTGGGTCAGGAGATTGCTGAGGTTCTTCCTCTACGAGAGGGGGTCTACCTCAATAGTGAAAGAATCTGATCTGATACATATGTAGTTCAGATAGCTTCTCCTAATGAGGTCTACTGATATATGGTGGGTATGAAAGGAGATGCAACTGATACTGAGGAAGGGTGTTGTACAGCTGGAAGGGGGAGGAAGTGGTTGGCTTCTGGTTGTTACAATCCATTCCTACACCTACTCTTTTCTCTACTCTGCAGTACACTTCTCTCGCTTATGCCTTTCTCATTCATGACTCACTGTATTGCGACTCATTTCACCATAACTCATCACCAGTCTCAGTTGGTGTCTTTTCATTTCAAACCTTAAACTTACACAGCCTAGCCCAGGTTCTTTTCTGAACCCTTCCCCTCTGCCCTGGGCAGCACCTCTTTCATCTCCACTCTTTATCTCCGACTACTGCTCCTGTTCTGTTCCAGTTCGTGCCCTTGCTGTAGTACCCCCACTCGAACACCATGCATATCTCCCTTCCCTTTGCCCAATACTTACCCTTTCTGACTTGGTCTGTGTGCAGCAGGGTACCTTATTTAAACTGCTAGTTAGTACCATTGTATTCTAGCTTAGCTTCCTGAATCAACTCCTTGAAGCTCACTTCTTTGTGTGACTCCTCTTTCACTCATCACTGGACTAGCTAAAGGCTTGCTCCCCTTGCCCTTGACAACAAGGCTTTAGACCTGAGTTGACTGAAGCCTCAGACCTTTGATCTTCACTTCCACCTGCATCTTCACCCTTAGGCATCCCTTGCACTTTGCCTTTGCCTTTGCCTTTGCCCTCGCTCCCCTTGGTTAAAGCTCCTACATTTCAGATCTATGGTCACCCATCCCTTGGTTGAACTGTAACAAAAGCTAAGCTCTTCTTACTGTGGTTACTATTATTGTAAACTGCCCACCATTTCCTACTCATTCAACGACTATGGGTGGTACACCACCTACTCCAACTTCCCATATGATACCAAGGAAAACCATCCCTCTGAAGACAAGTCTGAACAATCCATGGACCTTGACCTCCCCATCCCTGATGAAGAAGAGGAATACTCCAGCCTCCTCCTAAGCCACCAGCTCTCTGCCCAACTCTCCCTCCCTTGAGAACCAACCCCACCCTTTCCAACCCTGATTGCCACCTGACCCATTTTTCCTCTCCCTACCCCCACTTCCTCCTCACATCACCCACCACCCATCATATGACCACCAATCCCTGCCCCATTCCCTAGCATGTCCTTGACCAAACCCATCAAACTCCATATTGGAGCTCCTAAAGCCTTTGATGGAGACTATAAGAACTCTGAAGCCTGGCTGGACACCATCCAGTTCTACCTCATTGTCAACAGTGACATCTACAACTCGGAAGACAAGAAAGTCACCTTTGCCCTCTTGTACATGATGGAGGGAACTGCAAAGACTTGGGCTGAATTATTTCAGAAACAAGCCATCATTGGAATGGTTGTAAACTTCAGCATCTTCCCAAACTTCGCCACCAAATTCTATACTGCCTTTCACCACCAAGATACAGTAGGGAATGCCATTGCCTGTCTGTCTACCACCAGGATGACCATGAAGAAAGACAAGACCTTTGACCCCCCCCCTCCCCACCTACATCATTGAATTCTGAGGCCATATCCAACATGCAGGTTTTAAGGATGACAATGTCCTCATTGGATACTTTGTATTACAACTTGCCTAGCCCCTATCCCTTTTTCAGCTCAGCCCCTGTCTCACACCAGTGAACACCATCTGTACACCTGTACCTTGCCTCTCGTTCTTGTCCCTCCTCACCTAGGAAGGCCATCATTGTTCTTAATGTGACCCCCTTGCCTGGTCTTATGACTAGACACCACTCAGACTCTTCATCTTCCACCCCCATCCCCACTCCGAGTTACTTCCTCTGTCCTATCCTCCACCATAGACCCGTTCTCGTGCCTATCCAGGAATGCTCCTTCACCCCGTCACTGTGGACCTTCACCGGTCACATCTGGGGATCTTCCCCATCACTGTCATTTATCCTCATATCTGCCTGGGATCTTCCCCTGGCTCCCTCGTACACTTTCTCTTGTTCTTATTTACCATGTTGTTCTTCATTTACCTTACCACCGGTGCTATCTGCGCACCCCTCTTGCCCTAGTCATGTGTCCACCAACATCATGCTGTAATATTCCCCTTCATCCTGCTTATGCAGCCCCTACCCTCGCTTATTTCACACCTGGCACTTTAGCTTGCATGTCCTTTTGATATCCCTGCCCTTTGTCCATGCCCTTGGCCCACATTTGAGCTCCTCTTCATTCGTATACTTATATACCAGACCTCTTCGTACATTGATTCTTTACCTTGATCTTACCTGATCACCTGGTCTTACCTTGTACTTGATCACCATGGACCTCCCCTAGCGTTGTAGCACCTGTACTTCACATCTTGCCCAATGTCCACCCCTTTGATCATCTTCTACTGCTGTCTGGCACTCTCATCAGGACTTCCTTAACTAAAAGATGCCATCAGGTCTACGTCTCAGGCCTACCCAGGTTTGAATGTAACACTTTGCCACAGGTCTCCCCCCTTTCATGATGAGATGAATCATGTCTCTCGACACTGTTCCCACCACCATTGCTGACTGGTACTCAAAGGCTGTTCACTTCCACACCCAATGGGAACAAGCTGACAAAATCACCAAACAAAACCAGCAGCCCTACCAACAAACGTACCAATTCTTTACTTCCCCCACCTCTAAGAATGTTACGGTCGCGTAACAGAGTGTACTCGTGATTCGTACTTATTATTTCTTTCTCAGTTTCTCAGTCACGTGACTGGATCACGTGCACACCATGACTATTCTTATTTCTTCTTACCTTTCTCTAGGAGACAACGGACTCCGTGCAACTCTAAGATACCCCTTGAGAGTCACATGACAAGGTCATGTGCTAGCCCAGATCTCAGATGGACACTTTATTCATATATGGTTAGATTCATTCCCACATTCATTTCCGTTATGACTTCTCTTCCATTCTGCCATACCGTGTGTGCACCTCATGCTTTTAATCACCGTTACACTTCCATTCTACATGCATATGCCTCACCTAGTTAATTACCGTTCACCCTATGCCCTAGATCAGAGATCTAAATACCACATGTACAAATAGATAGAACAATATATAAACCCAGGGAGCTATGGCTGGTATCTCCAGTCTAGTTCTCTTGGGAGTTTCAACCCAATAGTTCCTCTCAGTCCCTCTCCTCTTCCTTGTTGAGTTTTAGTGGATTTTGCCTAAGCCTTGCTTTGGGCCATTTCAAAGAAAGACCCTAATGCAATGGACACCTCAGCCATTAAAGTCAAAAAGATGACCCCAGCTATCAAAAAGCAATGCATCAAGAAGAAGCTTTGCTTTCATTGCTGCAAGCCAGGCCATATGTCCTCCTGCTGCCCCCATTTCACCTCCCCCCACAAGCAGGTGAATGCTGTAGCCAAAGAAACAAAGGACAAAGGAAAAGGGAAGGAGAAGGATGACATCCCCAACCTAATTGATTGCAAGAACAATGATGAAGATACTCTGGCTGTACGTTGGGTTCACTACATCTCTCTGGGTTTTTAAATGGGAAAGCAGCCTCAACGCCTCCTTCCCCTACTTCTTCCTGTACATCTGTACTAGTATGAGATATTTCCAAGACAATGCAGATCCCCATTCAAATAATCATACCTTCACACACCTTGAAAGCCATTGAAACCCAAGCTCTTATTGATAGTGGTACAGACATCTCCTGCATCAACTGGGACTTTGTTCACAAAAACCACCTGTCCATCAGATGTCTCAAAGAACTGATCCTTGTCTGAAATGTCGATGCCTTCTATAACAAGGATGGCATAATCAAGTTCACTACAGACCTCTTTGTCAACATCAAGGGCATTGTCCAATGAGTTACATACATTCCATGTTATGAACTGTGGACACAAAAACCTCATCCTTGGCCTCCCATGGCTCTGAACTGCCAACCCCTCCATCGACTGGGCCACCTCCAGTATCCATCTTGATGAATACATTGATCAATCTGAGGAACTGTTCCTTGCCCAGGTAACTGACACCCACTGACACAATTCCAAGTTCCACTGCCTGGAACCCCCTTGTCTTTGCAGGCACATCCACATCACACCTTTGAACGATGCCCACCTCTATTCTTACCTTGACCACCCCCCTGAAAATGAATGGATCAGAGCCACATACACCAAATATGCCATTAACCAAATCCTCAAGTGTGGCTCTCACTTTATTTTGAGAGAATCCCTCCTCGTCTGAAAACTAACTACTGCCACTGACTTTGCCATAGTGGCAGAGGCTGCAAAGAAACCTGTCATTCTCCCTCCAGAGTACTCCCAGTTCACATCTGTCTTCAATAAAGAAGCCATGGCTATGCCACCGTCCCATCCCTATGACCATGAGATCAATCTTGATGAGTCCTTTGTCCCAAAGATTGCCAAAGCCTATCCTCTTGCCCCAGAAGAACAACTTGCAGCAGAAGCCTTCCTTGACAAAAACCTTAAAACCAGGAAGATCTGTCCCTCAAATTCCCCCCAGGCTTCCTTCTTCTTCTTCATAAAAAAGAAGGATGGCTCCCTTCATCCATGCCAAGACTACCAATACCTAAATGAACACACAGTTTGAGATGCCTATCCCCTTCTGTTAATATCTGACCTTATCGATAAACTTTGCAGCTCCCATCTCTACACCAAGTTTGACATCAGATGGGGATACAACAATGTCTGAATCAAGGATGGACACCAATGGAAGGGTACCTTCATCACCCACAAGGGCCTCTTCGAACCAATGGTCATGTTCTTCAGAATGACCAACTCCCCTGCCACCTTCCAGTGATTCATAAACAATTCATTCTCCAACATGATTGCAGAAGGATGGCTTGTCATTTATATGGATGACCTCCTTATTTTTTCCCCCGATGCCAAAACCCATGAAGAACACATCAAAGATGTCCTCCAATGAATGAAGGAACTTGACCTCCACCTCAAACTTAAAAAATGCACCTTCACAGCTGAGGAAGTCAAGTACCTTGACATGATTGTCCACCTGGACCAACTTGCCATGGACCCAGTCAAACTCAAGGGTATCTCTGCCTGGCCCCAACCCACTAACGTCAAAGGAGTCCATTCCTTCCTTGGCTTTGCCAATTTTTATCAACAGCTCATTCCAAACTATTCCAACATTACCCACCCCCTGATTGACCTTATCAAAAAGGTGACTGAGTGGCAGTGGTCCCCCTCCTGCAAATCAGCCTTTCAAGAGCTTAAAAAACTCTTTCTTGAAAAACCAATTCTTCACCTTCCTGATTTTACTGCCCCTTTTGCCATCATGACAGACACATCCAAGTATGCCTCTGGTGCCATCCTCCTCTGAACCAATGCCAACAGTGACTGGCACCCCTGTTCCTACCTCTCACAGTCCTTCATCCTGGCTGAACAAAACTATGACATCTATGACAGGGAGCTCCTTGCTGTCATCCGTGCCCTTAAAGCCTGGCAACACTATCTCCATGGATTCCCCTTCCCCATCCAGGTTTTTATGGACCATAAAAATCTCACCTACTTCTGATCCCCCCAAACCCTCAACCATCACCAGGCATGTTGGCTCCTTGACCTTGCCAACTTTGACCCTAAAATTGTCCATGTCTCCAGCTCCCAACTCACTGGGCCTGATGCTCTGTTATGTTCGAACCCAGGTAGGCCTGAGACGTAGACTGGTAGGTGACTTCTTATTGAGGAGGTCCTGATGGGGGTGCCAGACGACAGAAGAAGGTGATCAGGGAGGTTGCATAGGCAGGGTATGCAAATACAAGTGGTGTAGCTTTGGTAGGGACAAGGTACAAGTCCAGAGTAGAATCAATAAGCTGAAGCTAGGGTACAAGTGTACTTGAGGGTCCAGTATAAGTATTATGTGAATGAAGAGGAGCCCAAATGCGGGCCAAGGGCATGGGCAAAGGGCAAGGACATCAGAAGGACATGCAAGCTAAAGTGCCAGGTGTGAAATAAGCAAAGGTAAGGGCCGCATAAGTGGGATGAAGGGGAACAATACAGCATGATGTCAGTAGACACATGACTAGGTCAAAGGGTGCGCAGATAGTGCCAATGGTAAGGTAAATGAAAAGTGTCAAGGTGAGCAAGAGAAAGCATATGAGGGGACCAGGGGGAGATCCTGGGCAAATACAAGGACAAATCATGGTGATGGGGAAGATCCCCAGATATGACCTGTAAGGGTCCAAGGTGACAAGGAAGTAGGGCATTCCTGGATAGGCATTGGAATGGGTCTATGGTGGAGGGTAGGATGGGGGAGGTAACTCAGAGTGGGGATGAGGGAAAAGGATGAAGAGTCCGAGTGGTGTCTTAATTGTAAGACCAAGCAAGGGGGTCATGTTAAGGTTGATAATGGCCTCCCTAGGTGAAGAGGGACAAGGACAAGAGGTGGAATACAGGCATGAAGGTGGTTCTCACAGGTGTGAGACAGGGGCTAAGCCAAAAAAGGGACAGGGGCTAGGATGAGTCGTAACATGCTCTATCACACCAACCAGATCATCTCCCCTGTGACACAGATAACCAAGATGTCACTCTCCTACCCCCATCTGTTACAGTTCGACCTAGGAGTGGGTGACCATAGACTTGAAAGGTAGCAGCTCGAGTCAAGGTGAGTGAGAGAGGGGGCGAAGATGAGGCACAAGGGGTTGTCCAAGATGGAGATGCGGGTGGAGGTGAGGATCAGAGGTTCGAGGCCTTGGTCAACTCAGGTCAAAGGCCTTGTTGTCAAGGACGAAGAATGCAAAGAGCTAGGCTGATCCAGTGACAGGTGAAGTTGAATCGCACAAAGGTGAGCTTTCAAGAGTAGATTCGGGAAGCTAAGCTAGGGTACAAGAGCACTAGCTAGCTGTTTAAATAGTGTACCCTACTGTGCACAGACTGAGTCAGGAATGGTAGATATAGGGCGAAGGGGAGTGGATGCACATGGTGTCCGAGTGGGGGTACTACAGCAAGGGCATGAAGTGGAACGGAGCAGGGTCAATAGCTGGAGATGAAGAGTGGAGATGAAAAGGGGCACTGTCCAGGGCGGAGGGAAAGGGTTTGAAAAGAACCTGGGCTAGGCTGTATGGTTTAAGGTTTAAATGAAAGAGGGTCATGACCGACCGCAACTGACAGAAGTGAGGACATGGGGAGCATAGGTAGAGCTAGGACGAGCGAAGGAAAAAGAGTAGGAAAAGAGTAGCAGTAGGAATAAATTGTAACACCATCTCTCTTTGTTCGCCTCATTGATGTTGCTCTCTCCAACCACATCAAGTCTACCTTGGCAAATGATCCTTGTGCCCTTCAGGCACTCCAATCCCTTTTCCATGACACCCCAGCATTCCTTTACTCTCACACCTCCCCTTGGCAATTGCTCAAAGGCATTCTTACCCACAATGGCTGCATTTATATCCCTGCCAACTCCTCCCTCCATCACTCCATTCTCCAACAATGCCATGACCACACCTCTATTGGCCATCCTGATTATCTTAAAACTCGCCAGCTTATTGCCTCTGAATTCTGGTGGCCTGGCCTGGCCTCCTATGTTCATCACTATGTTGAAGGCTGTGCCATTTGCCAACAGAACAAATCAAACACCTACCCCACCCTTCCCCCACTCACCCCTATCCACTCAACTTGCACCTGCACCTTCCAACAAATCTCCTGTGACCTCATCACTGACCTCCCCCTGTCTGGGGGCTTTGATTCTCTTTTGGTTGTGGTCAACCACAGGCTTACTAAGGGAGTGATTCTTTGCCCTACCAATAAGACTGTGACAGTGGAAGGCATCACCATACTCTTTTTCCTTTCCATTTACAAATGCTTCGGCCTTTTTGACAAGGTCATCTTTGACTAGGGATCTCAATTCACCTTGGCATTTGCCAGAGAGCTCAGAAAGCTCCTTGTTACATTCCAACCAGGTAGCTGGAGACATAGACCTGGGAGCGTCTTCTAGTCAAGGAAGTCCTAATGGGAGCGCCAGACAGCAGTAGAAGACAATCAAGGTGGTGACATTGGGCATAGGTGTGAAGTACAGGTGCTACAATGCAAGGGGAAACCCAAGAGATCAAGTACAAGGTACAAGGGAAATACCAGGTAAGATCAAGGTGGTGAATAAGCTACTAAATGGCTGGTATATAAGTATATGAGTTTGAGAGGAGCCCAAATGTGGGCCAAGGGTGTGAGCCAAGGGTGAGAACGTCAGAAGGACATGCAAGCCAGAATGTCAAATGTGAAATAAGTGAGGGTAAGGGCCATGTAAGCAGGGTGAAGGGGAACAATACAGCATAACATTGGTAAAACACATGACTAGGGCAAGGGTGTGCAGATAGCACCAACAGTAAGGTAAATGAAGAATGTCAAGGTAAATGAGAAGCAAGAGAAAGCATATGAGGGAGCCAGGGGGAGATTCTGGGCAGATACAAGGACAAAAGATGGTGATGGGGAAGATCCCCAAATGTGACCTGTGAGGGTCCAAGATGATTGGAAAGTAGGGCATTCCTGGATAGGCATTGGAACAGGTCTATGGCAGAGGGTAGGACGGAGGAGGTAACTCAGAGTAGGGGTGAGGGTGGAAGACAAAGAGTCTGAGTGATGTCTAGTCATAAAACCAAGCAAGGGAGTCACATTAGGAATGATGACAGCCTCCCTAGGCAAGGAGGGATGAGGACAAGGGGTGAGATACAGATGTGAGGATGGTTCTTATAGGTGTGAGACAGGAGCTGAGCTGAAAAAGGATAGGGGCTACTGCAAGTTGTAACACTCCTTAATTATGACCTCACCCTCTCCACAGCCTACCACCCTCAAATGGATGGAAAGACCGAATGTATCAACCAAGAGATCAAGACCTACCTTTGGATCTTTTGTGGAGCACACCCTACAATCTGGGCTGACTCGATCGCCAATGCAGAATTTGCCCACAATCACTGCCCCCACTCCATTACAAACCAATCTCTGTTCTACCTCATGATGGACTACGAACCCCATGCCCTACCATCAGTCATCTCTGAAATGTCTCTGCCTACAGTTGCCTTTTGCATCAGGAACTTGACAGCTGCCTGTGACAAGGCCCTAGCGGCCCATGAACTTGCATGCCAAGTAATGATGTCATGCAACCAGAGGAAGTTTAAATCTTTCAAGAAGGGAGATAAGATTTGGCTCGAAGCCCACAATTTGAAACAATTGGTCATCAACCCCAAATTTGCACCCAAATGGGAAGGACCCTTTGTCATTACTGAAACTCTCTCCCCTATTGTTTACCACCTCCATATCCCCCCTACCTAGAAGATACACCCTGTCTTCCATGCCTCCCTATTGACTTCATACAAGGAGAACTCCATGCATGGCCCCAATTTCCCTGCTCCACCACCCAACCTTGTAGACGATAAAGAGGAATATGAAATTGAAAAGATTCTAAAGCACTGAGGCTCCATCCACTCCCACTTGTATTTAATATAATGGAAAGGGTACACTGTGGAAGAAGACTCCTGGGTTCCTGAGTGTGACCTCAAACATTCAAAGGCTGCCCTCCTCAACTATAAGAAATGACACTCAAGACACTTCCCCTCCAGTCTCTCCTCTCACACCTAAATCTACCACCCATCAACAAACCACTATGCTCTGCTCTGACATTCCCTCCAATAACTATTACCCCACCGCCATCCCAGTCACCATTACCCCCTCCTCCATTTCCTCAGTATTTTTGCCACCAGTCTCTTCACCTGCTCCTTCTTCTACTCTTTATAATCCTATACCCTTTGTTGAGGACATCTTCATGCCTTCGTTACACATCGCTTCTCCTGGCTGGTGTTACGAGTGTGACCCACGTGACCGATCGGGAGACTCCTCCTCTCACAATCATGGAGACTGACGAATGGGAAGACGTGCTGATGACACTAGGGGACGAAGTGTTACGTTCCAACCGGGTAGCTGGAGACGTAGGCCTGGTGGCTTCTTCTAATCGAGGGAGTCCTGACGGGGGCGCCAGACAACAGTAGAAGAAGATCAAAGCGGTGACATTGGGTGTAGGTGCAAAGTACGAGTGCTACAATGCGAGGGATACCCAGGTGCAAGGTACTAGGGGAATACCAGGCAAGATCAAGATAGGGACTAAGTATGCTAAGGTGTCCGGTATATAAGCATACGAATGAAGAGGAGCCCGAATGTGGGCCAAGGGTGTGGGCAAAGGGCAGGGCCGTCAAAAGGACGCGCAAGCTAAAGTGCCAAGTGTGAAATAAGCGAGGGTGGGGGCCGCGTAAGCGGGGCGAAGGGGAAAACTACAGCATGACGTCGGTGGGACGTATGACTAGGGCGAAGGGTGTGCCGATAGCACCGGTAGTAAGGTAAATGAAGAGTAGCAAGGTGAATAAGAACGAGGAGAAAGCGTACGAGGGTGCCAGGGGAAGATCCTGGGCAGATGCGAGGACAAATGACAGTGGTGGGGAAGATCCCCAGATGTGACCGGTGAGGGTCCAAGGTGACGGGAAGGAGGGGTGTTCCTGGATAGGCACGGGAACGGTTCTATGGCGGAGGATAGGACGGAGGAGGTAGCTCGGAGTGGGGTGAAGGCGGAAGACGAAGAGTCCGAGTGGTGTCTAGTCGTTAGACCAAGCGAAGGAGTCTCGTTAGGGACGATGATGGTCTCCTAAGGCTAAGAGGGACGAAGACAAGGGGCGAGATACAGGTGTGCGGGTGGTTGTCACAGGTGTGAGACAGGGGTTGAGCCGAAAAAGGGATAGGGGCTAGGACGAGTTGTAACAGTGGCCAGAACTTGCGCCATTTGTCCATTGGTTCAGAAATGGTTGTGCCACTTGTCAAGCAAATAAGGTTCAAACCCACCCCATGGTTGCCCCCCTGATTTCCCTTGCAGTTGCCAACCTCTGCCCCTTTTCCCACCTGTCAGTGGACCTCATTACAGATCTTCCCCTGAGTCAGGGTTTTGACTCTATCATGGTCATGGTCAACCATGGGCTTAGTAAGGAGGTAATTTTGATCCCTTGTACTAAAACCATCAATGTAGCTGGAATAGCCAAACTTTTCTTTGACCATGTATTCAAACACTTTGGCCTCCATGACAAACTTATCTTGGACAGAGGCCCTCAATTTGCCTCTGCCTTTGTTGCCTGACTCCTCCACTACAATGTGGCACTCTCCATATCATATCATCCTCAATCAGACAGAGAAATAGAATGGTATAATTAGGAGTTGGAGACCTATCCATGGATCTTCTGAAATGGTCACCCCCACCAATGGGTCAAACTACTACCCTTGGTCAAATATTCCCACAATGCCAACATACACTCAGTAACAGGGAAAATTCCATTCTTTCTCATACTAGGATACCATCCCTGAAGCTATCCTCCAATCAGAAAAACCTTCCTCCCAGCCCTTAAATCCGGACTCACCCTTATCAAGGACTCCTGGAAAAAAGTGGTAGCTGCTCATGAGCTCACTGAACTCCAAATGAAAGACAGGAAATGTGCTCTCTACACTCTTGGAAAGTGGGAGATCACATGTGGCTGAAGGCAAAGAATTTGAAATTGCAGGGTCCTTTACAAAAGTTAAGTCCTAAAAGGACTATTACAACTCATCATAAGCCCCTATTCTTTTCAGCTATGCCCCTGTCACATATCTGTGAGAACCTGCCTTACACCTGTACCCCAGCCCTCACTGCCCTCACCCTTGTCCCTTCTTACTTAGGGAGGCCATCTATGTTCTTAATGTGTTGCCCTTACTTGGACCTATGTCTAGTCACTCCTCGAAATCCTTACCTCCACCTCCATTTCTACTTCCAAGTTACCTCCTCTGCTCTGCCCTCTGCACCTTCCCTGTTCCCATGCCTACCTAGGAATGCCCTTGTGTCCTGACACCTTGGACCTTTACTGGTCACATCTGGGAATTTTCCCCATCACCATCATTAGTCCTTGCATCTGCCTGGAATCTCCCCCCAAGATTTCCATGTATGCTTTCTCTTTGTTCTTTCATATTTGACACTTCATCTACCATACCTTTGAAGCTATCTATGCTCACCCCTTGCCCTATTCATGTGTCTTACCAATATCATGCTGTGGTTTCACACTTCACCCACTTATGTGGCCTTTTTTATCACTCTTTCACACTTGGCACCTTAGCCTGTGTGTCCTTCTGACATTCTCATCCTTGGCCCATACCCTTGGCCCACATTCAGGCTCCTCTAGAACATTAGTACTTATATATAACAAGTCTTAGATCATAGTTCTCCATTTTGATCTTACAGAATACCTTCCTAGATAATGCTTGTTCCCTAGTTGTCTTCCTGTTACAACTCATTCACACTGCTACTCTTTTTCCTTTCACTCTACGATACATGCTTCCTAACCATGCCTTCTCCTCCGCCTTACCGTGACTCATTTTACCATGACTCGTCACTGGTCTCTGTCGGTGCCTATTCATCTTAAAACCCTAAAGCCATACGGCCTCGCCCAGGTTCTCTTTCGAACCCTTCACCTCCGCCCTGGGCAGTGTCTTCTTCATCTCCACTTTTCATTCCCGGCTATTGCCCCCGTTCCGTGCCCTTGCTGTAGTACCCCCGCTCGGACACCATGCGCACCTTTCCCCCTTCGCCCTGTACTTACCTTTCCTGCCTCGGTCTGTGCGCAACAGGGTACACTACTTAAACGGCTAGCTAGCGTACATGTCCCTTAGCTTAGCTTCCCGAAATCTACTCTCAATAAGCTCACCTTTGCGCGATCAGCCCTTCGCCTGTCACTGGACCGGCTAGGACCCTCGCATCCCTCGTACTCGACAATAAGGCCTTAGACCTGAGTCGACCAAAGCCTTGGACCTTAGATCCTCGCCTTTCCTCGCGTCCTCCGTACCCCACGTCTTTTGCTTGAGCTCCTACTTTCGGGTCTACGGTCGACCACCCCAGGCCGAACTGTAACACTTCCCTTGTCAATGCTATCCCCTCTTTGATCAGTCTTCATCCATTCTCTGGTGCTGTTACGGTTCAACCTATGGATAGTCTACCGTAGACCCGAAAGGTAAAAGCTCTGGTCGAGAGGATGAAGTGAAGGCAAGGATGAAGGGGGCGAAGAATGCCTAAGGGCAATGACACAGATGAGGACAAGGATCTAAGGTCCAGAGTCCTAGTTGACTCAGGTCAAAAGCCTTATTGTTGAGTACAAAGAGGATGCGAAAGACTAAGCCAGTCCAGTGACAGGCAAAGATGAATCGTGCGGAGGTGAGCTTTCAGAGAGCAGATTCGGGAAGCTAAGCTAGGGTACAAGAACGCTGACTAGCTGTTTAAGTAGTGTACCCTATTGCACACAGACCAAGTCAGGAATGGTAAGCACAGGGCAAAGGGGAGAGGGTGTGCATGGTGTCCAAGTGGAGGTACTACAGCAAGGGCACAAGATGGAACAGAACAGAGGTAATAGTTGGAGATGAAGAGCAGAGATGAAAAGGGGCACTGTAATAATATATACTTATTTTTCAAAAATTTTAACTTAACACTTACACATCACTTTACCTTCATTTCTCACTGATGCATGCACGTGACCATGGGAACACACATGTGACCAGGTCTAGACCCATGACATCATCAGCACATGTTCTTAATTTCCGCTCTTCTCTCACATGCTGCTTCTTTCTTACTCATTCTTCTCATATTACTCATCTCATTCCCATGCCAAGCATGGTCCATGCCTGTTCCTATAACATATATAAAGTAGACACTCTGCGACTGGAACCCCCAGTCTAATCCACTTCGTTGCTAGCTTTCAGGTCTTACTAGCGGGTCGAGCTGCATCTCTTCCTCATGGGATGATTGGAGCTCTAATAGCTTCTACTTGGCACTTGACTACTCCCATCTCGTCTCATTTCTTACCTCGCGAGTTTCTGGTGTACAAACTATAAGTTGTCCAGCCAGTGTTGCAGGCTCAGCCCCTTGAGACCATAACAGGCACTGCCTGGGGCAGAGGGGAAGGGTTTGAAGAAGAACCCTGTTATGATTCACTCCAATGTCTACCCTTTTTCCTACTCTTTTCCCTTTGCTCACCACAGCCCCATCCATATTTCTTACATCTCATGCTTCCTTTAGTCATGGTCAGTCACGACCCCTTTCACTTAAACCTTAAAGCTACACAGCCTAGCCTGGGTTCTTCTTCAAACCCTTCCACTCCACCCCAGGCAGCACCCCTTTTCATCTCCACTCTTCATCTCCGGCTATTGCCCCCGTTCCATTCCATTTTGTGCCTGTGCTGTAGTACCCCCGCTCAGACACCATGCACACACTCTCCCCTTCATCTTGTACCTACCATTCTTGACTCGGTCTGTGTGCAGTAGGGTACACTACTTAAACAGCTAGCTAGCGCTCTTGTACCCTAGCTTAGCTTCCCAAATCTACTCTCTAAAAGCTCACCTTTGTGCAATCTGACTTTGCCTGTCACTGGACTGGCTTAGCCCTTCGTTGAAATGACCCAAAGCTAAGGCTTAGGCAAGTCAACAACCAACTAAGACTGGGAAAGTCGCTGATAGAGGGAACTCTTTGAGTGTAACAAGACCTTTGCAGGTAACTCCCAAGAGAACTAGACTGGGGTACAGTCATAGCCTCTTGGATCTTTATATACTAAATACTGTTTGTACATGTGGTGATCGTATCTATGATCTAGGGTTGACGGTAATTAAATACGTGAGGTAGAAGCATGGATCATAGAATGGAAGAAGCGGAGATTAAATAGTCATGCAACACATGAGGTGTGGCAGGATGGAAGAGAAGCATAATGTGCACTGCACAGAGATGAATGTGAGAAATAATATAACCTACTATAGATATATGAAAGTCTAAATAGAAGTGTCAGTAATAAGACTAAATGGAGATAGATCTTGATCGGGAGATCTATAGATACGAGGAATGAGTCATGTGACAATTGGTCACGTGATTGATGGAATAGGAGTCCGAGTGGTTACAATGTTATCTCCTGTGATGTGATGAGTGATCGTTAGATAAAGGAAAGATAAGATGATCATAATGAATCAGATATCTAATCTGATAAGATAAAGAAAAATGATAAGTGGTAAAATAATAGGATAAGGTGAAAATGAATATCATAGTTACTGGTCCGTAACATTCGTAACCCTTGTCCTCGACAATAAGGCCTTTGACCTGAGTCGACTGAGGCCTCAGACCTCTGATCCTCACCTCTACCTGTGTCTGTACCCTTGAGTACCCCTCACACTCCATTCTTGTCTTCGCCCTCGCTCTCCTAGCTTAGAGCTTCTACCTTTTGGGTCTACGGTTGCCCATTCCTAGGTCAAACCATAACAAAAGCTAAGCTCTTCTCACTGTGGTTACTGTCATTGTAAACCACCCACCATTTCCCACCCCTCCGACAACTACAGGTGGTGTGCCACCTACTCAGATTTCCCATATGACACTGAAGAAAACCCTCCCTCTGAAGAAGAGTCAGAACAGTCCACTGACCTCGATATCCCCATTCTTGATGAGGAACAGGAACACACCAGCCTCCTCCTAAGCCACCAACTCTCTGCCCAGCTCTTTCTTCCCCGAGAACCCACCCCACCGTCTCCCACTCCAATCGCCACCCAACCCATCTTCCCTCTCCTCACACCGGCCCCATCCTCCTCACACCACCCACCACCCAACCCCTGACCACCGGTCCCTCCCCCATTCTCCACCATGTTCTCAACTAAACCCATCAAACTTCGCATCGGAGCCCCTGAGGCCTTCAACAGAGACTATAAGAAGTCTGAACCCTAGCTAGACACTGTCCAGTTCTATCTCCTTGTCAATGCCGACGTCTACAATTCTGAAGACAAGAAAGTCACATTCGCCCTCTCTGAAATGACCCAAAGCTCTAGGCTTAGGCAAGTCAACAACCAACTAAGACTGGGAAAGTCGCTGATAGAGGGAACTCTTTGAGTGTAACAAGACCTTTGCAGGTAACTTCCAAGAGAACTAGACTGGAGTACTGTTATAACTCGCCTAGCCCCTATCCCTTTTTCGGCTCAGCCCCTGTCTCACACCTGTGAGAGCCATCTCTACACTTGTACCCCGCCCCTCGTCCTCGTCCCTCCTCGCCTAGGGAGACCACCATCATTCCTAACGTGACCCCTTTGCTCGGCCTTGCAACCCAACACCACTCGGATCCTTTGTCGTCCGCCCTCACCCCACTCCGAGTTACTTCCTCCGTCCTACCCTCCGCCATAGACCCGTTCCTGTGCCTATCCAGGAACGCCCTATTCCCCCGTCACTTTGGACCTTCACCGGTCACATCTGGGGATCTTCCCCATCACCATCGTTTGTCCCCGTATCTGCCCAGGATCTCCCCCTGGCGCCTTCGTACGCTTTTCTCTCTTCTTGTTCACCTTGTAGACTTTCATTTACCTTACCACCAGTGCTATCGGCACACCCTTTGTCCTAGTCATGCATCTATTGACGTCATGCTGTAGTATTTCCCTTCGCCCCGCTTATGCGGCCCCCCACCCTCACTCATTTCACACCTGGCACTTTAGCTTGCGTGTCCTTTTGATGGCCCTGCCCTTTGCCTACACCCTTGGCCCACATTCGGGCTCCTCTTGATCTATTTACTTATATACCGGACCTCTTCGCATACTTAGTCCCTATCTTTGTCTTGCCTGGTATTTCCCTAGTACCTTGCACCATGGACTTCCTCTAGCGTTGTAGCACTTGTACTTCACACCCCATGCCAATGTCCATTCCTTGATGATCTTCTACTGTTGTCTGGCACCTCCATCAGGACTTCCTCAATTAGAAGATCCCACCAGGCCTAGGTCTCCAGCTACCTGGTTGGAACCTAACAAGTACAGTCATAGCCTCTTGGATCTTTATATACTAAACTACTGTTTGTACATATCAATATTGAATCTACGATATAGGGTCATCAGTAATTAAATACGTGAGGTAGAAGCATGGATCATAGAATAGAAGAAGCGGAGATTAAATAGTCATGCAACACATGAGGTGTGGCAGAATGGAAGAGAAGCATGATGTGCACTGCACAGAGATGATCGTGAGCAATAATATAACTTACTATAGATATATGAAAGTCTAAATAGAAGTGTTAGTAATAAGACTAAATGGAGATAGATCTTGATCAGGGGATCTGTTACAACTTGCCTAGCCCCTATTTCTTTTTTGGCTCGAACCCCTGTCTCACACCTGTAAACACCATCTATACACTTGTACCTTGCCCCTCGTCCTCGTCCCTCCTCATCTATGGAGGCTGTCATCACCCTTAATGTGACTCCCCTGCTTGGTCTAACAACTAGACGCCACTCGGATTCTTCGTCCTCTATTGCCACCCCTACTCCAAGTTACCTTCTCCACCCTACTCTCTGCCATCGACCCATTCCCACGCCTATCCAGGAATGCCCTTCCTCCCCATCACCTTGGACCCTCACCAGTCACATCTGGGGATCTTCCCCATTACCATCATTTGTCCTCGTATCTGCCCAGGATCTCCCCCTGGCCCCCTCATACGCTTTTCTCTTCATCTTATTCACCTTGTAGACTTTCATTTACCTTACTACCGATGCTATCTGCACACCCCTTGCCCTAGTCATGCATCCACTGACGTCATGCTGTAGTATTTCCCCCGCCCTGCTTACGTGGCCCTTACCTTCGCTTATTTCACACCTGGCACTTTAGCTTGCACGTCCTTTCGACAGCCCTGCCCTTTGCCCACACCCTTGGCCCACATTTGGGCTCCTCTTGATTCATTTACTTATATACTGGACCACTTCACATACTTAGTCCCTACCTTCATCTTGCCTGGTATTTCCCTAGTACCTCGCACCCCTTGTACCATGGACTTCCTCTAGCATTGTAGCACCTGTACTTTGCACCCTATGTCAATGTCCATCTCTTCGATGATCTTCTACTGTTGTCTGGCGCCCCGTTAGAACTTCCTTGATTAGAAGATCCCACCAGGCCTACATCTCCAGCTCCCCAGTTGGAACATAACAGAATCTATAGATACGAGGAATGAATCATGTGACAATTGGTCTTGTGATGAATGGAATAGGAGTCTGAGTGGTTACGATGTTATCTCCTGTGATGTGATGAGTGATCATTAGATAAAAGAAAGATAAGATGGGATCATAATGGATCAGATATCTAATCTGATAAGATAAAGAAAAAGGATAAGTGGTAAAATAATAGAATAAGGTGAAAATGAGTATCATAGTTACTGGTCCATAACACTCTCCTATATGACCGAAGGAACTGCCAAGATGTGGGCAGAAGCTTTCTGAAAACAAGCCATCAGCCCCACTGTCATAACCTTTGGAACCTTCTCTGACTTCACCAAGAAATTCTATAAAGCCTTCCGGCACCAAGATACCATTGGAAATGCCATTGCCTGGCTCTCCACCACCCAGATGGCATTAAAACGAGACAGGACCTTTGAACCCCCCCTTGTCACCTATATTGCAGAATTTCAAGGGCATGTCCAACAAGCCACCATCACTAACAACAATGTCCTCATCGGATACTTTGCTGCAGGCATCCCCACCTCGATGATGAGGCATATCATGGCCCTTGACACTGTCCCCACCACCATCGCTGATTGGTACTCAAAAGCCATCCACTTCCAAACCCAGTGGGAACAGGCTGACAAGATCACCAAATGAAACCAACAGCCCACCCACCAAACCTACCAAACCTTCTCCTCCACCCCTACCCCCAAGAAAGACCCCAATGCGATGGACACCTCGGCCATCAAAGTCGAGAAAATGACCCCCACCATCAAGAAGCAGTGCATAGAAAAGAAGCTTTGCTTCTGATGCCACAAGCCAGGCCATGGGTCTGCCCAATGCTCCCATTTCACGTCCCCTCACAAGCAGGTGAACGCTGTGGCTGAGGAAACCAAGGATAAGGGCAGGGGAAAGGAGAAGGACAACATCCCAAACCTGATTGATTGCGAGAATGACAATGAAGATACCCCAACTGTACATCGGGTCCACTATGCCTCCTTGGGTTTTTAAATGGGGAAGCAGCCTTGACACCTCCTTCCCCCACTTCCTCTTGTGCCTCTGTACTAGTACAAGATGTTTCTAAGAAAATGCAAATCTCTGTTCAAGTCATCATACCTTCGCATACCCTGAAAGCCATCGAAACCTGAGCCCTCATTGACAGCAGTGCAGACATCTCCTGCATCGACTGGGACTTTGTCCACAAAAACCACCTCCCCATCCAATGCCTCAAGGAACCCATCCTAGTCTGGAACATCAACACCTCCTACAACAAGGACAGGGTGATGAAGTTCACTGCTGATCTTTTTGTCAACATTGAAGGAATTGCCCAGTGAGTAACCTTTCACATCATGAACTGTGGACACAAGAACCTCATCCTTGGCCTCCCCTGGCTTCACTCTGCCAATCCAGCCATTGACTGGGCCGCCCCCACCATCCACCTTGATGAATCCATCGACCAGTCCGAAGAGCTCTTCCTCGCCCAAGTAATGGACACCCATTGCCACAATTCCAAGTTCCACCGCCCAGAAACCCCTCATCTTTGAAGGCATATTCATACCATCCCATCTGAAGACTCACACCTCTACTCCTACCTTGACCACCTCTCCGAAAATGAATGGATTAGAGCAACCTATACTGAATATGCCATCAACCACATCCTCAAATGTGGCTCTCGCTTTATCTCCAGGGATTCCCTCCTCATCCAAAAACTGACCACTGCCACTGACCTCACCATAGCAGCAGAAGCTGCAAAGAAACCTGTCGTACTCCCCCCTGAATATTCCCAGTTTGCCTCCATCTTCAATAAAGAAGCCACCGCCATGCCACTGTCCTGCCCCTATGATCATGAGATCAACCTTGACAAATCATTTGTTCCAAAGATTGCCAAAGCCTACCCACTTGCCCCAGAGGAATGACTTGCAGCAGAAGCATTCTTAGATGAAAACCTTAAAACTGGCAAGATCCACCCCTCAAACTCCCCCCAGGCTTCTCCTTTCTTCTTTGTAAAGAAGAAGGACAGTTCTCTTCGCCCCTGCCAAGACTCTTGGTACTTAAATGAACACACCATCTGAGACACCTATCCTCTTCTGTTAATATCTGACCTAGTTGATAAACTCCATGGCTCCTGTCTCTATACCAAGTTTGACATATGATGGGGATACAACAATGTCCAAATTAAAGATGGACACCAATGGAAAGGTGCCTTCATCACCCACAAAGGTCTCTTCGAACCTACTGTAATGTTTTTCAGCATGACCAACTCTCCTGCCACCTTCCAACAGTTTATGAACAACTCGTTCTCTGACATGATTGCCAAAGGCTGGCTTATCATCTACATGGACGACCTTCTCATCTTCTCCCCCAATGCCAAGACTCACAAAGAACAGACCAAGCATGTACTCCAGTGAATGACCAAGCTGGACCTCCACCTGAAACTAAAGAAGTGTACCTTTGCTGCTGAAGAAGTCAAATACCTCAGTATGATCGTCAAACTGGACCAGCTCGCCATGGACCCGGTCAAACTCAAAGGCATCTCCAGTTGGCCCCAACCCACCACTGTCAAAGGGGTCCACTTCTTTCTTGGCTTTGCTAACTTCTATTGTTGCTTCATTCCAAACTACTCTAATGTTGCCCAACCCCTCATCAACCTCACCAAGAAGGCAACCAAATGGGAGTGGTCTCCCACCTGCGAGTCCACCTTCCAGCAGCTTAAACAACTCTTCCTGGAGAAACCCATCCTCCATCTCCCTGATCTATCCACCCCCTTCGCCATTGCCACCGACACATCAAAGTATGCCTCTGGGGCTATCCTCCTCCAGACCAACTCAAATGGTGACTGGCACCCCTGTTCCTACCTCTCCCAGTCATTTATCCCTGCCGAACACAACTATGATATCTATGACAGAGAACTCCTGGCTGTCATCCATGCCTTTAAAGCCTGGCAACACTACCTCCACAGCTCCCCCTTCCCTGTTCAAGTTTTCACTGGCCACAAGAACCTCACCTACTTCCGATCCCCCCAAACCCTCAACCGTCACCAGGCATGCTGGCTCCTTGACCTTGCTGACTTCGACTTCAAAATTGTCCATGTCCTGGGATCTCAACTTGCGGGGCCTGACACCCTCTCACGCCGACCAGATCATCTCCCCCATAACACAGATAACCAAGATGTTTGTTATGTTCGAACCTGGGGAGGCCCGAGACGTAAACCGGTAGGCAATTTCTTATCAAGGAGGTCCTGACGGGGGCGCCAGACAACGGAAGAAGGCAATCAAGGTGGTTGCATAGGCAGGGTACATGAATACAAGGGTATGACTAGTGGGGACTAGGTACAAGTCCAGAGGAAGAACCGGTAAGCTGAAGCTAGGATACTACTAGCTAAGATCGTCCTGTATATAAGGATAATAAATGAAGAGGAGCCTGAACGTGGGCAAAGGGTGTGGGCAAAGGGCAGGGCCGTCAAAAGGATGTGCAAGCTAAAGTGCCAGGTGTGAAATGAGTGAGGGTAGGGGCCACGTAAGTGAGGCGAAGGGAAATACTACAGCATGATGTCGGTGGACGCATGACTAGGGTGAGGGGTGTGCGGATAGCACCGGTGGTAAGGTAAATGAAAGTCTACAAGGTGAATAAAAAGAAAAAGAAAGCATACAAGGGCACCAGGGGAAGATCCTGGGCAGATGCAAGGACAAAAGACTGTGATGGGGAAGATCCCCAGATGTGACTGGTGAAGGTCCAAGGTGACGGGAAGGAAGGGTGTTCCTGGATAGGCACGGGAACGGGTCTATGGCAGAGAGTGGGACGGAGGAAGTAACTCAGAGTGGGGATGAGGGCAGAAGATGAAGGGTCCGAGTGATGTCTAGTCATTAGACCGAGCAAGGGAGTCACGTTAGGGACAATGACAGCCTCCCTAGGCAAGGAGGGACAAGGACAAGGGGTGAGGTGCAAGTGTACAGACGGTTCTCACAGGTGTGAGATAGGGGTTGAGCCAAAAAAGGGATAGGGGTTTGGCGAGTTATAACAATGTTACTCTCCTACCCCCCTCCCTCTTTGTCTGCCTCATCGACACCGCCCTCTCTGACTGTATTAAATCTGCCTTGACAGACAACCCATGTGCCCTTCAGGCACTTCAATCTCTTTCCCAAGACACCCCAGCATTCCTTCATTCTTGCACCTCCCCTTGGCAGCTGCTCGAAGGTGTTCTTACTTACAATGGTCGAATTTACATTCCCACTAACTCCTCCCTTCGTCACTCTATTCTCCAACACTGTCACAACCACACTTCCACTGGCCACCCAGGCTATCTTAAAACCTGCCAACTTGTCGCATCTGAGTTTTGGTGGTGTTACGTTCCAACCGGGTAGCTGGCAACGTAGACCTGGTGGGATCTTCTAATCGAGGAAGTCCTG
>QFEL01009898.1:0-13402 GCA_003316195.1 Neoboletus brunneissimus
CGAATGAATGCCTGTGGACGACAGAGAGTATCAGGCATTTTCGTTGTCCGTATCTAATACCGGTGTCGCCCTCGGAGAGGTCAGCATATCGCAGGTGCGGCGGTATGGATAGGGAGGCCTGGAAAGTAGAATGTGATTAGTTAGATGATAAATAGAGCAGCAACCGGTCGTGCCTCCACATCGCTATGGAAGACGCGTCAATATCTGCATCGCGCCCGTCTTCAGCCTCTATGCCTCCAGGAAATCGAATTCGATGTGTGACACCCACGTTTGACTGCATCAACACCCGACCCCCCTGACCGACCAGCCATACCTCGACTCCACCCTCTCCATCCTCGCCCCCTAATCGGTGCTCGGAATCATTTTGGGGGCCACCATCCCAAGGTTCAATGTTCGCAACCACGCCTTTGAGCCTTTGGAGGCCCTAGAGAGAGGGGATCTCATCGTAGGCGCCTGTCACGACTTGAGGTGCACTCAGGATGGAGCACGAGGAAAAGGTTTCAGCAGCGCCGGGGTTGGCGTTCAAGGAACAGGTGTGTGGCGAGATGCATGAGCGTTCCGGCTGTATGTATATGCAAGCGAGGGTGAATGGAGATTAAGGATGGCCCCGGTGGTAGAAAATACGAGGATGATGTGTCCGTCAGGTGTACACGACCAACAGTTGTGCAGGGATGGCCTAGACAACATTAACCAATGAAAATAAAAACATGACAGATAGGCTGCACCTTACAAAAATGACAAGATGACAACACGTACGATCGTATCTGTACACTTCTCCGAGTCAATGTCCCATGTCCATACCGTGGAACCAAACCCGCAACTCCGCTCGTTCTACCCGACATAAAGTCTGCCTTGCATGTGCCGTGTGAGACCTGAGTACGATCGTGGGGGTTTTGCGTTTTTCGTGCCCCTGGTCAACATCCCCAGGAACCTTGCACAGCTTTTTGTGGTCGGAAGAGGAAGCAAGGTCGGACGTGGGTCCAACTTCATCTTGGGCGGGGGTGATAGTGTCTCAGAAGCCGAGGAGGTTCCAGGATGTGAGGAGGAGATGGGACCCAGTGTGATTGGATGAAATGGAGGTGGGAGGGAGGGCGCGGAGGTGGAGTGGGGCGAGAATTTAGGAAGACGGGGCTGCGGCGGGTGAGAGTGAGACGCGGGTGAGGCGAGTCATCAAATCTTGCGAGACTCGCGTGAAGTGCAGACTCGTTTCTGGATACCAGGGATGGGACAACCTGGACGAACGTGAGCGGTGCCAGATGCAATGGAATACGGTGCGAGTAATCAATAACACGGATGCGACCATCATACGAGGCTGTTAGAAAGTGTCCGAAAAAGAGCGTTCGAGAGTACGAAGGGGATGTACAGGGAAGGGGCGTGCTGGGATCCACGACGAGACAGACAAGGTTTTACCCTTGTGCGGGAACCTCATCATGGGCTGCAGCGTCAATACCAGCTTAAATCCTCGATCTCGCGCGAGTCTTTCTGACATTCCATCAACAATGTTGTCGTGCACACCATGAAAACTGCACCCTAACACGATGCGTACCTCACTGATACCATTCTCTGCGCGACATTCTCCGAACGCCACGAACAAGAAGATTGAACGGGATACATTTTACGAGTTGTGGGAGTTGGTAGTGTTTCAAGTCGTGTGGGATGATAAATTCTGGGGAACACCGTGGCGGATAAGGACAACTAAACATGTGAACTTGATTCAGAACTATGTTGTGGCTGTGTTTCTTCTCCCAACTAGAACACTTCCGTTGAACAGTTGCATGACTCGGATCCTTTCGAAGCCGAAACTTTCTTCGTTGCCAAGGGTACTTCAAGTTACATGAGAGTTGTGAGTCCTCGTCATATGTTGCCTGCAAAACTCGGTTCACGACGGATGTGGAATCCACATTAGACCCACTCGCGACAGACCGCGCACAAAACATGTTTCCATTTCAGGACCTCCAACAAGAGATGTCTATGTCAGTTGACCACACTGCATCACATTCTTATTGATACATACGTCTTGACAGTTCTAGTACAGCGTGCGTTCGCTGCTATAGACATCTGACAGATGGATGGCTACGACCTTCGTAGATGTTTCTCCTGGCCTCGCATGGTTGCGCTCACAAACACGCCAGCAGTGCATTCGGACACACAACCACACAAGTTCCTCGGTTCACCACGGGTAGACTATTTGCAGGCATCCGAAAGAAACCGCAGAAACGCCAAAGATTGCCTCCGAGTATTATGACGAGCTCACGGAAGTAGATTCTATCAATGCGGTATCTGGGCCAATTTGGCCAAGCGCATGTCGTGCTCTTATACTTTACCTCAAAGCAATTTTGAAGCTCCGCATGTTCGATATTCCAGTGAACAGGAATGATCGACAAGGTGGTTCATGGACTTCCGCAGTACCTCGACCAATTACCCAAAATGTCTGGAGCAAAGCATGTATTCAATTCATCTACGACGGACTTGGATAGTTCCAAAGGCCTCGGAACCGACCGCTCAATGTCGCCTTTGTCAGATTTGCTATGATTTCCGGCGGAGTGCTCGGTCCAGACACCCCCTGTTGTGTCGTTTGCAACGGAACATCGATGGTCGCATCTCGTAGCGAATCGCTGCATTACTTTTATTGAATTCCAGGGTGAGTAGTGCACTATGCTCTTGAGTCGAAATTTATTAAACAGCTGGACCAGACAGCGTCGGCTCAAGATCTCGATCATCCATATCGTTCACCACGGGAGCCCGTGAGGTAACCTCATCCTCCTTGATGCTCTCCTGGATGGAAGGGTGAATGGACACCCTGAAAGATTGATATCGCCATTGCGTCCCCTCCAGCCATGACCGCAGCTACCATGTGCAGGGACATCCGAATTGGGCATCAATATTTTGATCAGATGACGTCGGTCCATATCGTTTTATTGCTCGAGTCAACGAAGCAATCTCATCTTCTTCAGCGTTCTCCTGGATGGAGGGGTGGGTAGACACTTCTACGAGACTGTTGTATGTACACCTCCGACGCCCACGACGCAATGGCCACCCATAAGAACGTCCGAATAGAACATCGATATTCAATCTCGAGGGAGACCGTTCGTTCGGCTTTGTGCGTCCAGTTAGGAGCAGACTTTACCCTGTCAGGCAAAAACGAAACAATACCGTGCTCATGTACATTCTCAGCTAGCGGCGAGCGCACTAATGTTTCTTCGCCTGTGTCCCGTGTTTATACTACAGCTCGTTAATTCCATTGCGATCTCGCCTCTAAAGCCAACGCTGCTGACAATACGGTGCATGAACGAGATATGCTTCGAGTACACGGACAGATGGAATGATGCCGTTCGTGGTGGGAACAGGACATCCTTTGAGTGTCCGAGCTCATGCCTTTTGCGACATGCGGTCGTGATGATCACCCATTTCCTAGGTGATAGTAGCCTTTGCTTCCGTTGCGTGTGCTGTGGTAACCACCCGAGGAATGTGAGTTTCTATCAAAGTGATCCGTAGGTCCCGAAAAGGTTGGCAGCATAGATCAAATCGCACATGTAAAGGAGAAGCTCCATCGAGATAACGGAGTTTTGAGATATAAATAATACACCAAGATCAGAAGGAGAAGTATGTGCATAGATAAAATAAATACGGCGGATCATAAATTGAAGCACACCATCCGCTATTTTTCACCGATGCCCTAGCGTTTGTGCTCGTCCCTGATTTCTATTCAAACTCCTCGTTCAAACCTGACCCGTACCATCTCCCAACACTTCGAGTTGAATCGCCTCCGATTCATTTGTGTCCCCTTCTACTACCTGCTCCTGCTCCAGGGGGACATCCGCAAATGCAATTGTGTTTCGACTGGCATTAGGTTGTGACAACACACCAAATCCGCTGTCAATATGGCAGCCCCGACGGGTGTCACGGTCATACAGCTCTCGCACACTGATGATGAACCGAGGGATCATGGAAAATATGGTCACAGAAGGAAACACCGCCAAGAAGAGCACTAAAGTGCTGGATAGTACGGCCCCTTGGAGTATGCCAAAAATATTGCAAAACAGATTCCTAGCAGTTCAGAAAAAAACAATTGAGTGATTAGTTTTCCTGTATATCAAGAAATAAGGTGGATGGGAGAGCATTATACTAATGAACGAGAGTGTGTGGTAGCAAAGTGAGACGTACACAAAGAAATAAATAATTCCATCTCTCACGAGTTGTTGCATGTACTGATTAGGCTGCCACTGCTTGGTTGCTTTGTACATGTCGACTGACTGCTTCAAGGTTTGCATGATGCTGAGAACCAAAAGTATAGCACCGAGAACAAATCGCAGGATTCTACCATGCAGTACTGCAATGTTGTTAGTTGTGGCATTGCAAAAAGAGAGATTGATCAGTTGAATAACTGTGACTAGAGAAAGGGGGAGGGTAATGAATGGCCACCTCCAGCATGAGATGTAGTGATATGTACAATTTGGTTCCAAACATACCCGAGAGGTGGGTGTTGGGATTGTTGACGATGCCTGCAACAACAAAGGAACAAATAACCTGTGGAATATAGATGAACAGGAGGATCCAAAAAATCCATCTGGATCTATTCCACATTGCATATACCCGCAGGATCATGACATCTATAATTGAAATCATGGTCTGGAGAAATGAACCAAGAGGTTACAATAACTTACAATCAGCGGCCGTAATGAATATCTCAAATGCCCAGGTAGCTGCTGGATACATTGCAATGCCTTTTGAATATCCTCGTCTCATACCAATTGTGTGACAGGCATGATCAATCAATCCACTTACATCTATGGGACTGTTATCAATTCGGTTTTCAGTCTTGGTTTAGATACATACATCTACCAGACAGAGGATGGCCATTGTATTAAATGTGGACAAGATGCGAGGCAAAACACTGACTGTGACACTGGGAGGGACAAAGGTACTTTCCACTGCAAATGCATCTCATCAGCTCAACTAACTTCATATTCATTTCTGAACATACCAATGATTCCGAGTCTTCAACACAGTTTAATTCTTAGCTATATGATGTGCAATGTATCACAACAACAATATACTTACATAACAGAACAAAGACCGAGATAGCGGACCTATGGAAGTATCAATTTGGACCACCTCCAACGCAGTGTGGGCACTGTGGGGTGAAGTTTTGTACACACCAGAACAAACATTGTGGAGACCCAGGTCCAGGGTCTGCACTGTGGGACTGTCAGGCAGCCTGCGCTTACTGAATAGTAATTGTTACTCACCCAAACATACTCTACCTTCGAATACTGTCAGCTGACTGATATGACGTGCCAGTGGAGAGTGGAATGATCGGTTATAAGCCTGAATCATGACATACCTCTCTCGAAAAGGTGAGGACTGCAATGATCAGTTGAGCATGAAAAGGATTTCATGCACATAAGAATTACTAACGATAATCGTATATGACACCGGTAATAATCACAACTGCGCTGGTCCATGAGATTAATCATTGAGAGAAGGGACAAAAAACTGTACGCAATGCATAGTTATTCATCTGGAGAGCCTCCAAGACAGACAGTAAGTTGGAGGACATGACAGATACAAGAGAAATGGCGACTTCTGATGATTCGACGACAAACAGAGAACAGGAGAGGAGAGGGCAGAGGAAGGTTGGCAGTGGTTTGGTCTTGGGTTACCCTTCCAGTGGTAGTTATATTCTCCACCTGGTACATTGAATATTTATTTTGAGACTCGCTCGGAAGTTGGAACAACGTGTGATACACAATCCTCCAATGTTGGCCAAACATGCGGATCGATGCGGTCAGGGTCACGGAAGGCAGTGCAAGTACCATGCTTGTTTTCCGCGGAAAGAACAAGGTCATTATGGATATAGCATGGGGCATTTGTGGTCAAAAGATTCTGTGGTGATTTTCGTTTAGAGTTAGTTCACATCCTATGGCTCCCGGTGAGAACCAAGAAGCCTTGAGGCTATGGCACCACTGGCAGAATGCACCTATCTTGAGATCAATACCGCACGGCACCCTTCTGCCATCTTTCCACGTCACGGCACTACTATGAATTGGATGCACTGGAGGACATCTTTTGTTGTTCATTTGGACATCGACCTTCATCGATCATCAGCGCTCCAATGTCCCCACCCAGTCTGAGGTGCTGAGAAGTGCTCGTCTACCTACTCCTGCCTGTCGATATGTATCCAATTCCAACCCATTATCTATGCTGATCTTGATTTGAAGATCAGGGAATTATTTTGTTGTGGAATTCCTCTCAGTCGATGATCCACATCAACATACCTGTAAGTTTTGGTAACGCACTGGTAACCAAAAAGACTCGTGATGACGAGAATCAGCAGTGCCTCCCTGCCGACAGCAAAGAAGTTATCCTTATCTATGGTTAGTGGAGAAGCTGCGGAAGTTACGATCCGGAGAACCATGGTTGCTTCTGCCAACAATGATCTGAACCATGCGCGTGTGATCATCCACAAGTGCGTGGCATTGAGTGAGCTAGTATTATTTGAGAATAGAAGCAATGTCGTAAGCTGTGGATTTTTGCGCACCTGAGTTAAAGTCAAGGGACCAGATGAAGACTAGAACCAGGTCATCGTGTTGTAGTGCGTACCAGGAGTCTAGCATGACAGCTTTGGTTCCGGTATGAGACAGAGAGCCAAAGGAGGTCAGGATCCCAGATTATCGAGATAGTGACCTTACGCCAAGACCCAGCCGCAGAAATGTCTTATCTCCCGGCTCGCAGTGTCTCGCAACGTCCCGCCTCATCTCTGCCCTTACTGTACTCCCCGTGCCATCATCCACCACAACTGTGCCTCATCATCCACTATCGGACCCTCTCTTGCGTTCCTCTCTGTATTTGTCTCTTCCTATCTTCTGGTTACCGAAGAATCAGCTTGTTCAACCCCCGAAGTTTGAACACCATGGATCATCAGGTCCTTCGTCTCCTTTCCTGACGCCATTTACATCACAACCACCCTCTTCTACCGTGGGGGCCACGCCTCCTCGTTGACAAAGCCCCATAGAAATAACTCACGCCATGCGTAGCACCTTCTCGTCGAAGACAACCTTCACCACACTCTCCATAACATCCTGTGTGTCTTGCTCGGCTGGCCTTTCGACGGGGTGCCTTTATACCGTCGCAAGATAGTACCACGCTACTGAGGCAGAGTGCCCCCTCTGGTGATCCTGATGGTGGACACCACCAGCGGGAATAAAGCGTTTTACCAAACGCAATGGAGGATGAGAAGGGTGTGCTGACAGAGCGAGGGGGCGAGCGTATTCATACGGTTTAGCGGTCGTAGATGAGGTAGAATAAGTAGTCACCGCTGGGTCGTCCAACAACAAGGAATGAGAACCATGTACTGTCGGACGTCTGCCAAAATGATGGTCACTACGAGCTGAAGCGGAGACAGCCAGATGATCTGCGCGTACACCATCCGACGCACAAGACGATGCATACATGCATAGATTTTATACTGATCATTTGAGCCACGTTCCCATGTACTTTGCTCGGCTAGGGAAAGTGACGAAAAACGAAGGGGGCACAGGGCCGGATGTAGTGCAATGTATTGATTGCACATTTTGTAAATCCCACGGTGGGATGGGTTAGACGGCGCTGGAAATCAACGTGCACGGGAGAAAGGAAGAGCTAGGGAATTGATGGGGAGCAACGGGGTCTACTCACCCGTTTACTTCAATCCAACCACCCCCACCCCTCTATCGAGTTGTCAGTGTCCGCGACCTAGACTTATGTAGCATGAACCCACCTCCATATGACCCATGCACCTGAGCCGGCAATATGAAATGTGGTGGTGAATTTGCCAGTATACACATCGACCTTGGAAGCTGGCGGCCCTCCTGGCAGAGGGAACCCGGGGAAATGGATGAACAATAGAGTAAGCCACGCCATAGGTGGCGCTTTACTGGTGTAGTTATCTGTCGAAGAGGGCATCCGAGAAAGGTGAGAGGGGATGTGAGGCCCGAACCTCCCCGCTTCTTCAGGTCATGATTCCACGCGACACAGGTGTAAATGGAGATGGGAGCGATTGTGAAGGGAGTGATCCTATCATCGAAGGCCTCACAGATGGACCTATCACTTTCACAGGTGCCGACCTCTTGTTCTTGGATAACGGTTGAACGCACTGTCATGTGGTTGATTCACCCCGAATAGAGACGGTCGAGACCATTTTCATATGGACGGGGTTTTGCAAGGATTGAGGAACAAACACGGGTGGAAGCTTCTGCGAGGAGAAATATGTGCACATATCGCCTTCTGACTCTGGAGGTGGTGAGCATTAACGAGACATAGAAATTGGTTGAACAAATGCTGGCTGACCGTCAGAGAAGCAAGCGTTCTCGTAAGTCGTCGTCCACGCCGATGTTGGCATCATTGTCGGTACATGTCATGGATGCGGCGATACGACAGCAAAAACGAGTGGTGTGTCAATGGTGTAAATCGGAGTGTGAATACGTCGGTTGAAGGGAACCGTCTCGATGTTAGTAGGCCTCAGTGTTGACTGACTGGCCTCGAGTCTTTTTACCTCCACAGATGCGGAGCTGCGGTGGACTCAAGAGGACCTCTGTCCTAGCGCTAGGACAGAGGGCCTCTTGAGCCCACCGTCATTATTCCGCATGCTGGGGTTCGTTCCACCAACGGTCCTGTATGGGTGTACGGGATTGCCAATGGCATAGGGACTCTCCTGATGGCATCACACCGTAAGCGTTGTTGTGCCGTTTCCAGCGACTTTGAACACCTTACCTGCGATGCCTGGGACCAGCGTCGTGTCCCCTGATCGATGGTGATTTTTTTTAATTCTTCATTTCTCGTTATTTGTCCTTCCTCTCAGCTACAGATAAGTAAACCTTCTTTCATGCACAAGGGTACGTGTGTCAAGTCCAGTACAATGACCTCTGATAATATGTCTGAAACTCGCTACGTGATTCCCAATAGATGCTGCATCTTCCGTATTGAATCGACTTAGTTCTCTTTTCCTCGTCCCAACGATCTCTCTTCTATCACAAACACGGCTAGACTGTGACCATGCGACTGACCAATGTACGATATTCGAAGCTAGCAAGGGGTAAGTCCGGTGTGTTTATGTTCGCGAGCTGAATTTCGTCAAACAGCTTGATCAGATCGTCTCGGACCATATCGTTTCATCATGGGAGCCGACAAAGCCACTTCATCTTCTTCAGCGTTCTCCTGGATGGAGGGGTGGGTAGACATTTCTACGAGACTGGTATACATACATCCCTGATGCCCACGACGCGATGTCCACTCATAGGAACGTCCGAATAGAACATCGATATTCAATCTCAAGGAAGACCGTTCGTTCGGCTTTGTGCATCCAATTAGGAGTAGACTTTACCCTGTCAGACAAGAACGAAACAATACCGTGCTCGTCTATATTCTCAGCTAGCGCACTAGTGCTTCTTCGCCTGTGTCCCGTGTTTATACTACAGCTCGTTAATTCCATTGTGATCTCGCCTCTGAAGCCAACCCTGCTGACAATATGGTGCATGAACGGGATATGCTTCGAGTACACGGACAGATGGAATGATGCTGTTCGTGGTGGGAACAGGACAACCTTTGAGTGTCCGAGCTCATGCCTTTTGCGACATGCGGCTGTGATGATCACCCATTCCCTAGGTGATAGTAGCCTTTGCTTCCGTTGCGTGTGCTGTGGTAACCACCCGAGGAATGTGAGTTTCTGTCAGAGCGATCCGTAGGTCCCAAGAAGATTGGCAGCATAGATCAAATCACACATGTAAAGGAGAAGCTCCATCGAGATAGCGGAGCTTTGACATATAAATAATACACCGAGATCAGAAGGAGAGACGTATGCATACTAGGGAGTGTCAGGGGCACAGTGGCTGCTGGATAATTGTTGCTCACCCAAATGTAGTCTATCTTCGAACGCAGTTGGCTGACAAATACGATGTAGAGAGCGAGATAACATACCTCTCTCGAAAAGATGGGGACTGCAGTGACAGGATTGCAATAATCGCTTCAGAATGAGAGGGACGTCATGCAGATATATATATCTATAAGCATCACTCACAATAATCATATACAGCACCAGTGACGGTCACAACTGCGCTGATCCGTGAGATTAATCATTAAAAGAAGATATAAGCAACCATACGGGATAGATAGTCATTCATCCGGAGAAGCTGCAAAGCTGACCTTATGTCGGCAGACATGGCAGGTACAAGAGAAACGATGATGTATGATATATGATGGTTCAACGACAAAGAAAGAAAGTCAAGGAGAGGGAGATTACCAGCGGTTTGGTCTTCAGTTACTCTGGCGGTTATATCCTCTGTTTGGTGTATTAAATATTTATTTCAAGACTCGTTTGGAATGACGCGTGATGTACGATCCTCCAATGTTGGCCAAACATGCGATCGGGATGTAGAGGTGGTGATAGAGGGCAGTGCGAATAGCATCCTTGTTTTCCACGGAGAGAACAAGGTCGTTATGCATACAACACGGGACGTTTGCGGTCAAAAGATTCAGTGGAAATTTTCATTTGGAATTAGATCATACCTGGCAGGAATCAAGATGCCTTGTAGCTGTGACACCAGAGCACACCTCTCTTGAGGTCAATGCCGCATTTCTGCCGTATCTGTACGCTCCTCGATGGACAAGCCGGAACGAGGGTCGGCGCGCGAGCACCTAGTGGTTGGATCCTTGGGGGCCCTCCGTTGCTGTGGCCTCCCTCTCTGTACTGCCACAACGGCGCTACTATGAATCAGATGCACCGGTGGGCATCTTTTGCCGTTCATTTGGACATCGACCCTCATTAATTATCAGCGCTCCAACGCCCGCACTTAGCCCGAGGTGCTGAGGAGTGGCATCACAGTATGTCTCGTCTACCTACTCCTGCCCGTCGATATGAATCCAGTTCCAACCTATTATTTATGCTGATCTTGATTTGAAGATCGGGGAATTATTGCATTGTGGAATTCCTCTCAGTCGATGATCCACATCAACATGCCCATAAATTTGAGTAATGCGCCGGTAAGTAAAGAAACTGGTGATAACGAGGATCAGGAGTGCATCCCCGCCAACATCAAAGAAGTCACCCTTATTTACGACCAGTGGGGGAGCTGCGGAAGTGATCTGAACCATGCGCGTGACCATCCACACGTGTGCATGGCATTTAGCGGGCCATCATTCTTTGACAATAAAACCAACGTCGTAAGCTCCGTAACGGGTGCTCACATCTGGGTTAAGTCGGGCCAGATAAATTCAGGATAGATATCGTGCTATAGTCAGGGTAGAGAGTCTAGCACAGTTCCTTCAGTTCCAATATGTTGCAGACGAGGGAACGTACTACAGCCAAGCCTCCGACCTTGAGGCGTCTTAATTTGTAGAGATAGTATCCCAAGGCCTTTTCCCCAAAACGCTGGTGGAGACTGGCAAGAGTGAGAGCGAGCACTTCGAATAACCATTGCCGTCGTTCATATCAACCACTGTGACAGATGTCGGTCACAGGCCGTTTCTACCTATTTCAGGATGTAGATTAGGTTCCGCGGTGCGAGAAAGAAGGTATGAATCAATGATTGTATGGAGTATTCGTGTCTGGGCAACACATCAGTGTCAACCGTTATGTGGGATGAAAACGTACTAGTTACATGCTGTATAAGTGCCCTCCAGCTCGGGCCAGCCCTTGACGTCGGCACGGTACGTGCCAAGATTTTGTGAAACTCCATAAACCAGGTGTCTATCTTACCTATTCATTGAATTATGGAAATAAGGCGCTTTGAAAACTGGTTTGGGGAGACTGTCCGATACGAACGTGAGTGTGGCATGGTTCGATTTCGACTAGTGCATACGTTCGTCTCCCGTCTTCAGATTGATTTCACGTTGCATACACCAGCAGGATCATTACCACTGTAATTGAAACCCTGGCGCGTGGAAATGAGAGATGCAATCATCATACGAGGTTGTTTGACAGTGTCTGGAAGTGGGTGCACTTAAGTGGGGAGGGAATACACGAGGAAAAAGCGTACTGTGATATACGACACAAGATAGACAAGATTCAATCTCCGTGCGGAAACATCGTCGTGAGGTGCGGGGCCGACGCTAACTCAAAATGCCCGATCTTGCGTGCGTCTTTCTGCTTGTACATCAACAAAGTTGTCGTGCACACTATAAAACCTGCTCTCTGATGCGTACCTCATTGATACCGTTTCCGCGCGATTTTCTTCAAGGGTGTTTCGCAGGATTGTGCCACGAGCGAGAAGTCGAATGGGATGGGTTTCGCGAGAGCCCCTGAGTTGGTAGCATCAACCAAACACGGTCAAAGTTCAACTTTGTCGGAACATTAGTGGAGTCTCCAAAAACAGAGCCCTCGTACTCCCGGGGAATGGTTTTCACAAGATTGCAGACGAATGTATGTCAGTTCACCGCGCCATGGTACATTCCTATTCATACGTGTTGACAGTTCCAGTTCGGCACGCGTTTGCTGTTCTGTAAACATCTGACAGGTGGACGTCGTAGACGTCCGTAGCTGTTTCTCCTTGGCGCGGATGGTTGTGCTCATAAACGGATGCCAGCAATGCGTTCGGACCCACAACGACGAGTTCCTGGGTTCATGACGCGTAGATTATACAGGCATCCATATAGAAGCCACAGAAACGCCAAAGCTTGCTTCTGAGTATTGACAAACTCTTGGAAGCAGATTCTATCAATGCGGTATGTGAGCCAGTTGACCGAGTGCACGTCGTGTTCTTATGCTTTACCTCCAAAGCAATTTTAAAGCGCCGTGTTTCGGTATTCCGATGAACAGGAATGATCGACAAGGCGGTTCACGAACTTTCGCGGTACCTCGATCAACTACCCGAGATGCCTGGGGCAAAGCATGGATTTGATTCATCTACGACAGACTCGCATAGTTCCAACCTCAGAACCCACCGCTCAACCTTACCCGTATCAGAGTTGCTATGATTTCCGACGGAGTTCCCTGTCCCGATCTGTGGTATCAAATGTTTGGGTGTTTGAACGGTATTACTGCATTCTAGTGTGAGTTGCGCATTGTGTTCTTGAGCAGAAGCTTATTAAACAGTTGGACCAGACAGCATTAGCTCAAGATCATCTATATTGTTTCATCACCGGAGTCTATGAAGCGAGCTCACCCTCACCGTTCTCCTGGATGGGAGGTGGACATTCCTACGAGACCGATATAGGTACACCCCCGACGGCCACGATGCAACGACCGCGTACAGGAATGTCCGAATGAAACATCAATATTCAATCTTCAAGAAGCCCTTTCTTCTTTGGGCGTCCACTTGGGTGGGGACTTATCCCTGTCGGACGGAAGGACAAAACACGCCCTCATATACATTCCCAGCAAGTGGTTCTTTGCCTGTGTTTACAGTCCAGCTCGGGTTGCACGCTAATA
>QFEL01009933.1:0-11220 GCA_003316195.1 Neoboletus brunneissimus
TTGCATGGAAATAGATAGTAAAGAGACGAGAAGTACGCGTCCGATGGAGGGGTAGATGACGTGGAGAGCGTGAGCTGCAACCTCTCCCATCCGAGCTCGGGGCGTAGCTCAAGTGCAGCAAGTCCTCCATACACCCCGAGTTGTTTTCCAGCGCCCGAGTGCCCGTCATCAGGGATCTTGGTGGACGGTAGGACAGAGCTAGGGAGCTCCTCCCAGCACATGGTCCTCGCTAGGATCAAGAATAACCGGGGGAGTAAGATCTTGAGTTCCTCACATGCTTTGACTGCAAATATTGGAAGTAGTTTGACGAGCATGGTGAGGCCAATCGTGCACATAGTCAAAGAGTTATCCAGCAGAAGCGAATTCAAGAGGCTGTTCATGAGTGAGTGTCTCGCAAAGTCTGTTGCATGCGACTGAAATTCAGGATCCGAGGTGAGACAGTCAAGCATGATTAAGAGTTGGAGACGAGATGCAGGTGCCGCAAAGGCAACTTCGACTTGTGTCATAAAAGCCTGGACAGCAATAAGTAAGTCAAACGTCAGTTCCATCACAATAACGTACCACAGGGCATCTCAAACCAAACTTTACGAGTACATCCTCAAGATTGCTCCTCCACAGACACCGTTTATCCCGTTGTTTCTGATCAAGCTTTGCCCATTCTAAGATATCATACCCGGAACCTTCGTTATAGGCGTCCAAAAGGTGATCCATCAACTGTCTGCGGAATTCATGCACTTTCTCCGGGTGCTTTCGATCCTCGTTCTCGGCAGCGAAGATGATGAGCTCTTTGGCATGCATGACAGAAATGGTTGGTAGCCCCGGCTCTCTGAGAGCGGGACGCAGCACGAGATCGAACCAAGTTGAAATGATGGAGGTCGATGGGAGAAGCGGACGGAGGTGGTGGAGGACACCAAGAAAGACTTCTGTGTGTCCAAGCGAGGCATGGTCCACGACATCGTCGTAAACGATCTGGAGCTCTTCTTCCACCTGGAAGAGCTGGGCTTCGAGTTCTTCAGAGGACACGCATCCGACAACAAACTCGTCGACGGCGCTGAGCACTTGTTCACGAGAAAAAACGTCCCCTGGGTCTTCGAGCGCAAGTCGCAATTGATTCGAAAGCGACGCGATGTACATGAAGATGGCTGACGTCGGACTAAATTAGCAAGCACTACTTACATTTGACCCCTGGAAGACCCAGAGCACACGAGTAAAGTAATTAACACTACCACAGTACTGACAGCTCTTATTAGAATGCAACAAAGCTCCACCCTTACTGCGCGACTGGAATCTTGACTTCCTTGGGCTCAAAGGCAATCCCAGTCTCCGACTTCTCCCACTGATCTGCCGTTTCGTCCTTTGTATACTTGTGTAAATATCCTGCGCGAAGCTCCCTCTTCTTCTTGGTGGAAATTCCCAACCTGCCGTCGCGCTGTTCGACGATTTCATCATTCAACTGACCATCCCCAGTGACACTCATCATGAGCTGGGGCGGACCAAGAGGCAGGTCGGGATATTTATCAATGGCCCAAGTATGCACAGCCTTGCCATAGGTTTTCTGAAGATCATGCATAGCGGGCTGTTCGACTGCATCGTTCACGACGTCTAAGATCTATGAGTTGTGCCACGCTCGCGTCATTCAAGGGAACCTACTAGGTATGAAACCCTTCGTCTGGGTGGAGTCAGCGTGATCGAATGTTAAAGGAGAACCAACAATACCGACATCGAGATACGCCAAGCCACTTTCGACTTCGTATTTGTGAGAGTGCCAGTACTTTCTCTCGTCTTCAGGAAGCGATTTGAATACCTGCGTACTGTCAACAATCACGCACATACAGGGACGAAAAACCTTGCATTCTCGCCAACGACATATTCAACGCCAATCAACCTAGCGTCTTTGGCTTCTGAATCATAGATGACACACTGAATGGGCGCATGAGCGGATTCGATACAGCAAGGATCTGGAGGCTGGAGCTACCTGATAAAAGTCGGGCGTCTTGTGATCGCAGAAGTGGTGAACCTCCACATAGTGAGTGCGGTCTTGACTAAAATCCCGTCAATAAAAGTGATCCTTGGCACTACACGACATACGCGTTAACATGGAAGCCACAAAGATGCTGGCAAATGTTGCCAATCGGGGCCAACGACGCAATGGCCTTGGCAGCTGTATCGTATGCGGGGGTGCCTTCGTGGGGTTTAGTCTCTGGGTTCATGGTGATGGTGAAAGAAAGGATAGGGGGAAAAGCCCGCAGCCAGAGTGGAATATGAATATATGACGTCCACTGGTGTCATACCATCCCTCCTATCGGGGGTAGGGTCACCAGATTAGGTCCAGCAGTAGCATTTATTTCTGGTCGTACTGTAGACCTATGCGTATATCAGCGAGACAAACTACAAACCTTACAGTAATAAACCTCGGATACTAGCAAAGCCAGCATGCGCTCAGTTCTACTGACAGTGTCCGAGATGCTAAGCTACATAATAGATAAGCGCCCATTCGGCAACTCCCGATCGCGCTGTTCGAACTTGGTGCTCACCGTCACGGACGACGAGCAAGGACCCTCGTCTCCATCGAATTTCACAAAAAAAAGGTAAATTGTTGTCCTCTCTCGCCGCTGTTCGCATGTCAGCAACTTTGTGTCATTTTTACGGTCTCTACGTGATGGATTCACGACGTGTGTCTCCGATGTCAGACTCGTCGCTGACGCGCATCCCAGATGTCCGCTACAATTGAGGAAGTTCATTCCGATCACTCTGGCCACGAGCACGAGGAAGATCCAACCTCCCAGGCTGCCCTCGAAAAAATTCAGTCCCGCTCAGAGCGGAAGGCCCGCAAGGCTCTCCTTGCCCTGGGCCTGAAGAAAGTCCCAAGCATCACGCGTGTTACCCTCCGCAGACCAAAGAACGTCCTCTTTGTCCTCTCCTCCCCCGACGTGTACAAGTCGCCTAATAGCGATTGCTACATTGTCTTCGGTGAAGCAAAGGTGCTTACCCTATGCCCTAAGTAGAAACCACCCGACCAACTAAAGTCTAACATGATGTAGATCGAGGACATGAACGCACAAGCTCAGTTGTCTGCCGCACAGCAACTTGCTTCCGGTGGTGGTGCACCAGTTGGCCTCACTAACTTGGAGTCCTCGGGTGTCGCTGCGGAGGGTGATGAGGAGGACGACATCCCTGAGCTCGAGGCACCGGAGGAAGATGGCCCAGTGGATGAGACTGGCGTTGATCCTAAAGACATTGAGCTTGTGATGGCCCAGGTCAACTGTTCGCGAGCAAAGGCAGTACGGGTACTGAAGGAGAGTGGAGGCGATCTGATCAATGCTAGTGAGTCCCTTTTCGCATGTTGCTGTCGGCATATTTGACCGTGCATTGTAGTCATGGCTGCAAGCGAGTGATTCTGGTTTCTATACTTTCTGTGTCACTATCACGCGAAATCCACACGCTTCTGGTTTACTTTTGTCAGGTTGACCCTACCTCCATGAGTGATCTCAAGCCTGCGATTAGGGCCGACATCATGCTTGCCAACACCTAAGTTCTACATAGTAATTCGATCGCTCCCATCCATCCTGGACCATTTCAATACCTCGTCGCCCTTCCTCTGGCGGACCAACAACCAGACCCATTCCCTGCGCGGCCTCGCGTGCAAGCCCTGTGAGCTCTCCTTTCGCAAACATGTGATAATATCGATGATATATGGGAGCCTCAACTATTGATCCATACTTTCCCGGCGCACCCTTCATGAGCTGTTTTGTGGCTTGATCCCGCGCAGGGGTTTGCTGGGACATCACCCAAGGGACAAAAACATCTTTTCCTGAGGGTAAAGGTGAACTCTCGGTGTTGTCGTATGCTGGTATGAACCGCCTCGACAATTCGTCTTGCTCTGTGGCCCAGACGTAGATCAAGATACGTCCGTGGGCAGGCGAAACGCACTGAAGAAGTCGCTGCAATGCCTGCAATCAGTACTTGCAAGACATGTATTAGTTGACGCACCTGCACAGCTAGTCTCCGCCTCTCGTGTGAGGCTAAATGATGTATCGTAGCTATCGAGATAGCATAGTCCTGTCATCGTTGCATCAGCATACCCGCGTGGCCTGCGCTGTCACTCACAAATCCCCCAGCTCTCCATCCATTGTCCAAGACGTCTCCCCAGACGACTTCACGAACGACCGGGGCAGCAGGTCCGACGCCGGCATTCCTAGCGATCAGTAAAAGACTCTTGCTGCGATCGAGGCCAACGGTCAAGACACTTCCAGGCTGGTCAGCAGGCAGAGGAAGGTATTTCCCATTGCCTGTCCCCGAGTCAAGACCGATCCATCCTGAAGGCAAATCTGAAATAAATTTGGCGATTATGGGCCATGGCTGGGTAGACAGATTTCATGAATATCTTCTCTGCGGACTACAGGACCAATGTCCCACCTTGTACCGAGTAGATGAGAAATGAGTAGCTATCTGATCGTAGACGGCATGAACATGCTGATCTTCGTATACTTGGAGGTCACCAGAGACGGAGGCTGGCGTAACGCTTTTCATTGAAAAGGTTAAACTGAAATCATTCACGGATAACAGAGTTACTGGTCACAACTTGAAGATTTGAAGTTTGACCATCAAATCTTCATACATCACCCGAGTGACAGACTCTCGATGAAGCTTTGAAGTGTATACTACTAACTCAGTCACACGTCAGTGAACCCCATCATCCCATCCACCAATCTACAAAATTTGCTCCCATCAAATGCAGGGAATGGTACTGAGTTCAGATCAAAGGACGCAATGGTCGTTGGAAGATCACTAGACGAAGAGATGAGGACAGTGTGGTATGACTCACTCGGAGGACTCACTCCACAGATGTAGCTCTCAGGTGGCCAAGACTATCCAGTTGCAAGGCGAGTTCCTCTTGGTGGTTGTCCATCAAGGTCGGGTTTGGGACTGCAATCAGGGGTTTTCCGGACCTCAGCACATCGAGAATAGTGCCTGATCCTTGATCGACATTAGGGCTATAATACAAATCCTCATCCAAAAGAGTCCTTACCTCCATGGCTGATGACTAGGTCTGCGCGCTCAATGTCGTCTTGGATGGACGGCTTGAACTTCCAGGTTTCGATGTCCACCCCCGCCTTCCTGATCGTCAGTGAATCTTGGGTGGATGCACCGCAGTCCATGTCGAGGTCAGAGTTACCTCGTTGTAGCACTACCTGCACGAATCCTTTTGTGTGCAGCGCCGTGAGTACTGGTTCGGAGATCGTAGCCTGTGCGAGTGCATCAAACTTGGTGGAACCGACTGTGACGAAGACAAGCATCTCGGTCCGTCTGGGGCGTTAGTCATAACTTAGAACGAGACATGTGAACTCGAAGACCTAATACCACGACCCGAACTTGACTCGATCAATATATTCCTGTGCACCACACATTAACCAGCTCTAGGTTCTAGCTTGCTACCCACGGCCAACCATCATGGGGTACACCCTTTGCGTGTTAGGTACATCTCTCCCAATCGAAAAATCCCCCGACATTGACCACACCTTCCAGGATGCGGGACAATGGGGGTCGCCATCATATCCGGCGTCGTCGCCAGTCTCCAGTCCAGGGAAAATACTCACGTCTTCCCTAAGTGGGAGTCCCATACACCTGGCACGTCTACTCCAACCGCAGAATCCCCCGATCTTTCGCTGCCTTCATTTTTCATCGCCACCGTCACGAGGCAGGAGAGTGCAAAAAAGCTCCAGCATGCGTTCGGCCTCCTTGGGGGGCTCGGCTCGTCAGTCCAAGTCCTCATCGGCGAAAATCTCGTGGCCGTTCAGAAATCTGATGTCGTCATCTTATGGTGCGTTGTTCATATCCTCAGCCGTCATGATCTTGACTGAAGCATTCCCGGATAGTTGTAAACCCCATCAAGCACAAACCATCCTTAGCCAGAATGGAATGAGGGAAGCCCTCGATGGAAAGTTGTTGATCAGTATCCTTGCGGGTGTTACTATTTCGCAATTGGCTGCGTGGGTCCCTCCGACCACAAAAGTCGTCAGAGCCATGCCTAATACGCCCTGTCGGGTGCGCGACGCCCTGCTTACCATCCTTGGACTTAACCAAAATCTGTAGATTCGAGAGGGCATGACAGTCGTCAGCCCCCTCCCCTCCCTTCCGAACAGCGAAGAAGCGGAGCTTGACCGTTCCATCATCCTCAAAATATTCTCATCCATCGGTCGCTGTCGGTTCCTCGAAGAAAAACATTTTGATGCTTGCACGGCACTCTCTGGGTCAGGTCCTGCCTTTGCATGTATTTTCCTCGAAGCTATGGCAGATGGCGGTGTCATGATGGGCTTGCCAAGAGCCGAAGCGCTGGAGTTAGCTGCTCAAAGTGAGTCATTGCTCGTGGTTGAATACAAGACGAGAGAAATTTTACACGTTCGATAGCTTTACAGGGAGCAGCACGCATGGCTCTCCAAGCCGGTGCCCACCCCGCTCAGATCAAAGATTCCGTGACAAGCAGGTGTCTAAATCCAGCAGGGTCAGCGCTGTAACTAACATTTCTTGTAGCCCCGGGAGGATGCACCATCGCAGGGCTTTTAGCAATGGAAGACGGCAAAGTTCGATCTACAATCGCTCGGGCAATTCAAATTGCGACGGAGCGCGCCAGCGAACTCGGACAGCCGATAAAAAAATAGCTGCCGTACTTAATCCTTGCGAGATCAATCTCTCGAGTACAAAAACGAATATATTTTGACGACCAGGAGACTACAGCGTGTATCCCATCTTGCTTTCGAATCTGCGTAGGACATATCGCAAGGTTCGACATATGTCGTGGGTAGCAACAACGATACAGCATCACCAATGGTTATTTTGCTCCCATAAAATGAGGGCGGTCGTGTGGGTTGTACAACGCCGCCCAGAGTGTTGGAGAGCGATGGGCAGTGCACAAACATAATAAAGAAGTAAACATAATATATTGTGGTAGCATAGTGATCTGGACATCAGGCCTGAGCTGAAGGATGCGAGGTAAATCCAAGGTGCACTTACCTGCTGTACAACGGTGATTGATAGGCAAATTAAAAGATGATTTCTGGGGAAGCATGTCTCCTGCGCGTGAACCTCGCTGCTTTGAGGAACAATGGCTATCCGACAACGGGAAGCAAACGAGGCAAAATAATCACAGGAATAGTCAAAATGTTGACCACTCTTGATATTGCTCAGAATAATGAGCGCCACTCCGTGTGATGATGCGGTGAGACGCCAAAGTGAAAGAGCATTGTCCAACAGTCACACAGCAAACAGAAGGCAATAATAAGATTGCAGAGGGTAATATACAATGCGAACCTTTGGTGTGTCAATACGCGACCCGAGATGACTCCGGAAGAGGCTTACACAAACAACGAATTATCGATCTGCGAGGATGATCCAAGTGCGTAAGCGAACGATAAACACATGATAGTTTGGCAGTACGCACAGAATTCGTGAGTGTCGTCTGCCCGTTTGACCGTTTGCTGGTTGAAAAAAAAGAAAGGTGTGAATTTAGGTGTCATGTGTGACGACCAAACAAGAACAAATAACACACTTTCCACGCCTCTTCAAAGTCGACCGGGAGGATAACATAACGGTTCTTGCGCACGGCTGCATAAAAGTTCAGTCCGAGACGTTTGTAGACGTGTAGGAAACGCATACCTTGTAGACCAGCAGCTTGGGCAATTGAAGCAATCTCCGCCGACGATAATCGATCGGGTCTTGACACGTCTGAAATACTATCCATCAGCTAGTAAAAGGAACTTCGAATTCGATGAGGACTGACAATCTTCGAGGTCAACATCGGGCCCAAGGTTCATCTTGCTGGTGACAGTTTGGAAAATTAGCCGTTTCTCACGTCGGGATGGGAGTGGGAACTCGATCTTGCGGTCCAGGCGGCCAGGACGGAGTAGGGCAGGATCAAGTGTATCCGCACGATTTGTGGCCATGATGACCTTCGGTTGCACGAAGAATCAACATGACAAGTCGAGCATGTTGAAAGTGAATGGCATACCTTGACATTGCTACCTTGGTCAAAACCGTCCATCTGGTTCAGTAGCTCGAGGAGAATACGCTGAACCTCTCGGTCTGCACCAGTTTGCGCATCAAACCGTTTGGTAGCAATAGCATCGATCTCATCAATGAAGATGATAGCTGGCGCATTTTCGCGGGCGAGCCGGAAGACATCGCGAACCATACGCGGACCCTCACCGAGGTACTTTTGTACGAATTCACTGCCGACCACGCGGATGAATGAAGCAGTAGTGTGGTGGGCAACAGCTTTTACCAGCATGGTCTTTCCAGTACCTGTAATAAGAATAAGCATCAAGCAACTAACGATATATACGCAACATTCACCTGGTGGACCATACAACAACACGCCACGAGGGGGGTCAATACCAATCTTCTTGTAGAGGTCAAAGTGGGTCAGAGGCAGTTCAACCGCTTCCCTGATTTCCTGCTTCTGTGAGTCCATTCCACCAACATCTGAATACGCGACATCCGGTTTCTCCTCTTTCGTGAGCATAGCGATAGACGAATCCGCCTCCGGTGGTAAGATATCGACAAGGGCATTGGAATGACGGTGGAGAGCGACAGAAGATGAAGGTTTCAACAACTCCCTGTCTAGCGTTGACAAGATCCTCACGACATAATTCGAGCCGGTTGTCGAGCCGACGATGCCGGTCTGCTGGTCGATAGCCTCTAGGAATTGGCCGATGACAAGAGGCACAGACTTGATGCGTTTGACTTCCTCCTGCGCACGAATAAGCTCGCGCTTGAGGTTCGCCTGCTCATCCTTAATGTAGCTTTCTTGAATGTCGAGGAGCTCGAGGTGACGAGAAAGTTTCTTGTATTTGGTGTAGAGGTCCTCTTCCTGGAGCTCTTTGTAAAGGGCAGACTTTTCGGTCACAACTGACTCAAAAGTTGGTTCCTAGATAAAGTTTGGTACTCTGAGCGAGTGAAAAGGATATTGAAGCGACTTACTTCCTTTTGTATTTCCTTTCCAATGTCCTCCATAGTGGTGATCTCTGCTGAGAGCTATACGCGCGTATGACGCGTTCATCTAGATGATGGGAAACACCTGCCATTTTGAGTTGTCAAGTATTCAGACTGACCTTGAGCGAGAACTCGACAACGAACGGCCATGGCGCACGTCGTCTCCCCTCTCGACCAGCCCTCAAACTACAAGGACTCACAAACCAGACTGGAGAGGTTTAAGCAACAGGAACTCCTCTCCAAGTCGACGACTCTATATGTGCGTGCCATACGCTCGAGTTTACATTTAATCCACTGACGCGAGTCTCTCAGATTGGTAATTTGAGTTTTTACACGACAGAAGAACAGATATATGAGCTATTCAGTAAGTGTGCCAGTCCGGAGGATGGTGGCGGTATCAAGCGCATTATCATGGGACTCGACCGCAATACTCGGTGCGGTTATACTTCACTGATTTGCTCCTCATTTGCCCATGCCTTATCATTCATGAAGAACACCCTGTGGATTCTGCTTCGTGGAATATTACACGCATGCGGAAGCTCTCGCGAGTATGAAGCATGTTAGCGGTACGAAACTCGATGAACGTATCATCCGTTGTGACCTCGACCTGGGTTACAAGGAGGGACGTCAATTCGGCCGGGGAAAGAGTGGCGGTCAGGTTCGAGACGAGCATAGGCAAGACTACGACCCGGGCCGCGGAGGTTGGGGTGCACAGGTACAGCTAGAGAGAAGAAGAGAGGTCGAAGAACGCTACCTTGACGTACAAGATGGTCCGGGCGCCGTTGCTAGTGGTGGTGGAGAGTGGAAAGAGACTGAAGCCAGGCCAACTCTCAAGCGTGCTCGTTCTCCAGAAGATGAAGGCGACAACGCGAGATTAGTTCGTGGAGTGCTTTCGTCTCTTCCTACGCTGACCGGCCATTTCAGGCTCACCGTTCACGGATCGAAGATCCCGAGGCTGAGAGAATGTAAAACGGTATTATATGCTCTAGTTCATGCAATGTACTATCCAGTATGGATGTATTAGAAGCCACATCAATTATGCATGATGTTGACACTCGAGGTTACCGGACCACACAAACTCGCACTTGGAATTTCGTGCCAAATGTGCCAGGCTGGAAGAGTGTCTGGTGAATGCGCCGGGCTATATGATACGAATCCGACATTGATGGGGTTCGAATCAGGTATCTCGAGTAAAGAGAAAATTCATCTGCTTGTCTTCTGGACGCTGAACATCATCCCTCCAGAACAGGTGGACAGAACCACTCACAAGTTAACTTTGTAGATTTCGGGTTTGTTCCCTAGCGTATCAATTTTGTTGTGTTCAAGAAAATCCTTCACACATTCCACTGAGGCTTTCGGGGGAAAGCCCCATACACAAACTTGCCTGCCATTGCTCATGGCACCGGAGGAAGTGAGGTTGGGCAAGGACCCTCGCTCGAGAGCTGCCCTGCGTCCTTTAACACCTCTCAGGTTCTCGATTTTCGGGGGATCGAGGCATGGGATGGCTGTGACGGTATGCCCTCCTACAGTCGCTTTTTCGAGCTTAGCAATGTTCATCCGCAGAAAGTCGGGATGAGAGAGTGTAATGTGGGCCCGGCACGTTGGTAAGAAACGGAAGAGCTGTAATTGGACTGGACTAGCGTAAGAACATCCATGGCAGGATCGAGAATCTCACCATCTTCGACACCAACAAGTTGTTTGTGTCTTAGAGTTCTCTCGATGTCGGCGGGGAGGGTTGTCCTGGGCAGGTTTTCCAAGCGGATGTGTCGTCTGGTCTCGGCTGTCATATGCATTCTTTGTTGCTCTACGTGACAGACGAAAAGACTTACTACTGAGCGTTTCTCCGACTAGTTTAGCTGTCCGACACGCTACACTTGCTGTGAACATCGTCAACGATTACTGAGTGGTTGGAGCAGAGTCATGTAGTCATGTGACCATTCTGTATCATTGCCTCCTACCACGATGTCCTCTAGGACCGACCACCGAAGACGAGAACGGAGCTGGGAACGAGAAGACAGGGACAGGGGCCGCGACAGGGACAGGGACAGGGGGAAAGATCGTTACTCAAGAGGTGCAAGGTCAGGGGGACACCGTGATGCTGGGCGCAGACGGGATAGTCGATCACGAAGTCCCCGGAGAGGTGTGTTGACTCTGAACCGACTGTTCTAAATAGAACCTATCTCATTTCTGAATAGACCGGCGCGACCACGACAAGGATAGAGATTACAAGAG
>QFEL01010047.1:0-16505 GCA_003316195.1 Neoboletus brunneissimus
AGTCTCGGCCAGCTTGCATCGTTCGTCATCATACCAGGTACGTTTTTGCTGTTCGAGTCCGATTCTCTCATCATGATTGTGTCTCAGACTAGGCAGGCGATGAGTCGAAGAAAGACGATATTCAGAGCCTGGGTGGTCGTTGGGGTTCAATGGACCGTTGGACAACTGGTCACCGTCGACAACATTGAACAACTTCCACTGAGTTGTTACCTCCGATCCTCCCAAATCTCGAGACGCTTCAAGTTCAACCAACATGTCCACACCTACTGGTAGCACACACAACGACGCACAAAGCGTCAATCCCACTCCTGCCGTAGCCAATATAGCCAAGGACGGTCTGCCAACTGTGCACCAAAGTCTGTACTCGTGTTTACCATCCAGAAAGATTATCCAGGGACCAAAATAAATCCTAGGTCGCCTACCGCCCGTCCTTCCATGGCCAGATATTGGTCGTATTGCCAAGTGGTCTGTTTCCTCGTACAAATTCGGTTTTGGTGCCGAGTGCTTGAGGGATGGTGATCCGGACACCTTCTGGCAGTCAGTACTTTCACTGCTGATCCAATTACTGCATGTTTGAGCTTCGAGTAAGTTCCGATGGTCCCCAGCCTCACTTCATCACCATAGAATTCCCTCGCAAAGTCGCAATTCAGGTTGATTCAATTTCCCTCCTTGTTTTTCTGAAGACCTGATACGCAGCTGCTCAGAAAATCAGTATATATCTCAGCTATCCACAAGATGACTCTTACACGCCATCAACGTTGGCTATTCGTGCCGGTACCGGTCCAAGTGATCTCCAAGATGTTCGAGTAGCTACGCTTGATAAGCCGGACGGCTGGATCACCTTCGATGTGTCGTCAGAACTGAGTGAAGACGGAACCACCTAGTGAGCATCTCGGTTGACTGGTTGTTGTTGCTTGACTTGACTTGCTGTCCTCCAGCAAGCCTGTCCATGCCTACGTACTCCAAATTATTGTCGTAACAAACCACATGAGCGGGAAAGACACCCACATTCGTGGGCTGAAAATTCTTGGACCGAACGAGTATGTCGTTAACCAGCTGGTCGGGTCACGAGCTTGATCGTTTGAGACTCGTTAGGGACAGTGTCACAGATGATGATCCGTTCCCTTTCACGTCTCCTGCATTCAAGATGTATGAAACAATTCGATAGATTGTCCCAACTTCACATTATCCGTGTTCTACAATGTGTAACAGTGTGTCCATAATCTCATTCGCTAGCTCAGCAGCCAGTGACTCCATGATACCGAAGTAGAGAACAATAATAAACAAAGAACCCGGGCTACAGCGGCTAATCATGGAGTCGACCACTATTTACTATGTTGGTATGATGGGACATGTTGCAACCCAGTATACTGCCCCAGCATGGTCGGGTTAGCTGTTCCCCGCATATGGGAGTATGACGTGTGAGCATGTCCATTATAGTATGGCTGAACTCCCTGTGGATGAAGGGGAGGTCCACCATTGATTGAGTATGGATTGGTGGTGCGAGGGTACGACGAAGGAGGGAGCCACTGTTCGTGGACATGAGCAGGTGGGTGGGTTATAGCCTGTGTCTGAAGACGAAGAGGCTTAAGATGGATATTGATGGAATGGACATGGGAGGCTCACGTGAATGGTAGGTGGGTACGGAGATATCCCACTTGCCGAGGTTGTATGGGGTGTAATAGTGTACCGTACGTGCTGAGATGAATTGCCGTCCTGGACTGAGTACGTGGGTCGAGAGGTCGAGAACCCGCCTTGCTGGGGCTGATAATGTGCAAACGTGACGCCTGTCGGTCGAGTTTGTGAAGTGTAGGAATGGGACGACGGAGAAGGAACGGTGGTCGGGACATCAGGGTGATCGTATGAGTATCTTCCATTAGACGGTGAGTTTTGGTGGTAACCACTATTGGGGTAGCTTCTGGGATGATTTAATGGTTGGGCGTAATAAGCTTGAACACTAGTACTGGAAGCTTGTCCTCTCTTGTTGTTCACTCCAAGGGAATGTAAGCCAGCGGAGTTACTGGGTGATGAGCTCTTGGAAGTTATTAGAAGACATTGTCGACATATAAAATCTTCAATATCCCAATTACGCTTTGGACATCCAGCCACCACATCTTGCTTGTCATGGCAAACAATGTGTTGCCATTTCCCACATATACCACAGCACAAGAGGGGAACACCATCGTCCTAAGGTGTGATGTCGGGAATAAACGCAAGCTCCGTGAGTAAAAACGTCCATGGCTAAAAACTCACCCGGTTAACGCCTTTTCGTCCACAAAGCTCGCAATCAAGCTCCCAGTTCTCAACAGGACTACGAGACCCACTGCCCGTGCCATTGATCGGAGGAGCGTTCCGAGTAACAGGAACCTTGCTTTGTCCAGCTGGTAGCGAGTTAGAGCCTGTCTCTTCCTGGACAATGTCGACGGAAGTGCTGGGCCTAAGGACTGCAGTCAGAACATCAAGTGTGAAACATCAACAATGACCAAACTCTGACTCTGCATCTCGGGTTTCGGCTGATTGCTGTTCCCGAAGCTCGCGCTCCTTCCGACGCTGCTCTCGTGCATTCTCCCTTCTCAGCCTTTCTATCTGTTCTTTTTGCTGACGCGCTTCCAGTCTTCGCGCTCGGCTCATCTTTTCTTCCTCTTCTACGCGTTTCCTCGTTGCTGCACGTTCTTCTTCCCTTTCAATCTCCTTCATGGCAATCCTGGAGGAACGCTTGCGATGCACGACAGCTTCCTCCACGCGGCGCTTTTTCTCGATTTCCTTGGAGGAGATAAAGAAGGGCTTATTGAGTTTGACAAAAATTGAAACATACCCTGAGTTCAGCGGTAACCATAGGCACGATACTCTGTGATAATATCTTATGAAGTGCCTTTTCTGTGTAATGCGTTGCTTTCTCAAACTGTTGTCCAACACTTTCCCATTCGTCTAGAGTCACACATATCTGTTTAGGTGGATCAGCGAATGACTGATTCAATACACCGAAGTGCTACTAACCGTTTCCCACTCGATAAAGTCATCAGGAAGGAGTGGTGTATTGAGCAGGTCAGCTGACTTCGCATCCTCACCCTCCTGATCTTCAGCTTCTACACTTGTATCTTTCTTGGCTGAGGTTGGGTTCGCTTCCTCCGTATCCGCCACTGGCTTCTCGTCGAAATTTCGTTCCGCCCCTACCGCGTCACTTTCGCCGTCACTGAGCTCAGTGAGTTCGCTGATCGAGCTGTCATCGCTCTCTAAACCCGTCTTCGTTCCTTTCTTGCTGGCCGGCAAAAGACCAGAGGGTGGATCTTTGACATAGTCCTTATGGGTATCGCTCACGGCCAACCATTCGTCAGGAACCTCTTGCCACCCGTCGTCCTCAACCGCTGCACCTCGTAATCGCGCGCTAACCCTTATGCCGGTGGATTTGCGAGGGGTTATCGATGCAGCCCTCGTATGAGAGCTAGCCATCTGGCGCCGAAAATCGGCAAGATCCTTTGCTTGCGCATCCAGCCTTTGGTTTGCCCGTGTCTTCGCGGCACGACCTCCTCTAGGACCTGGTGAAGGCTGAGCTTGTGCCTTGCCACGAGTGGTACGTGCAACAGGTGATTGGCCGACGACCTCAAAAGCTGGATCGATCCGCTGACGCTTCGCTGTCAGAGACTGTGGTTTCTCCTTCGTGATATTTCTAACTGGTTTCCGTTTCCGCTTCGAGTTTAGTCTAGGTGGTTCTCGCTGAATCCAAAGCCGATCTCCTGTTTATGATATGAGTTGGCATCGTTATGTGACACCATAGCTACATACCACCAATAAGCCAGTATGCATTTCTCTTGGCGTCATATCCGATAGGTTCAGTGCGCTATATTTCATGAAAACGAATAATCCGTCAGGCATAGGAGGACGAAAAGTGCGTGCGCCTTGACATACCCATGTGGCTTGTTCGTCATCAGTTTTCATCTGCTGGCGTATTCTGTGTGGATTCTGAAATTGCCATTCTGCCAAAGTATGCAAAGACTCGAGCTTCCCAAGCATTGAGAGATCTAACCAATCGACCTGTTTCTCGAGAGCCTCTAGAGCTTCGGAAGAAGTATCCTCTTCCTCGACCTTTGTAATGGAGTCGTGCTGCAGATCTTCAGCTGCACCATCGACGCGAACGACATCAGGAGAAGGGATCATGGCAGACCGATCACGCTCTAGGGATTCATTCTCGCGTTCCTGTTCGTCGAGCGGTACTTCGGAGAGAGTACCAGGGGGTACCGTAGATGCCCGAGAGGACTCGACAATGAAATGTTGAGAACGAGCCACGAGGCCAATGGGGCTAGCTTCTGGGTCCCTCCTCTGGTATTGGCGTCGCAATGCATTCTGCCAGCTGTCAGGCCTGGACGTGGACATTAGTGGTGACGTTGGGCGAAAATAATACGGCACGAGTGGATACTCACGTTATCTTCCTATCTTGAGTGAGAGTTATAAGCAAGCGCTGCATAACGCGGGACAGAACCCGGTTCGTCGAGTGGACGAGATCATTTTCGACGTCCTATGGACGAATGACGGGATGGTGAAAGTGTGGAGTACTTGTAATGAGATACGAACTTACGACGAGAGTGACGTCAGGCATGGCGAGTAGAGGACTGAACGTGAAGAAGAACTGAGAGAAGGCGGCCCATTTCCAATGGCGGCGGAGCTGGTGAATGTTGAAATCGTAAGGGGTGTCTAGTTGTTGGGGAATGGCGGGAGCCTGGGGGGTCGCAGAAGACGTGACCGTGCGGGTAGAGGTGCGGCGAGGCATACGCGCAGCCAAGCAAGCCGTTATAAAGGTCGGAGATCCACCGGCAGGTTCCAATGGACCAAGCGGGACTTGCAAGACGCAATATCGGTGCGGTCGCGATAATGCAAGATAATGCAACAAGTCAATACAACCTCTGAGTGCCGAAACTTGACTAGACTGCTGAGATGGGCTCGCTGAAATAAATGACAAGCAATACCGTAGAGCTAGCAAGTTGTTTGAATCGGGCCTTGGTATCAAGACTACGGTTCAACTTGGGCTTTGCAATTTTTCACCCTAAATCTATACCAATCTTACGTCATACAAGTACCATTTCGAGTAGACTTTAACACAAAAACTACTCTCCACCGACAATTTCGCCCCGCTTCCTCACCCGTTTCCGCAGCCTCGCCTTTGCTGCCTTGGACATGCGACGGATCGCGGGTGCTTGGTGTCTGTCTTGTCCTCAGCGCGTCGCACAACACACGGATGCGCCAGTACAAACTCACGTCGCTCGTTTCTCGTGGCTCCCCGTGATGGCCATGGTGGACAGTGTGATCTTCATGTGCGGCACGAACGACTGCTTCGCGCTATTACTACAATTCGAATCAATGACTCTGCCAGTAGCACCGCGTGACGCACTGTGAATGGCTGTCGAGCGCAAGATGCAGCGCGTCCCTTCGATCTTCGCCCTCCTCCACCGGAATGATGCCTCGCTGCTCAAATAGGAGCTGGTTGTACTGATGCAGTCCAGACACATCGCCCGCGGATATGTCCCGTCCCTTCAAGTACTCACGCTTAATGATCTCAACAACGGAGACCAGGCGTGCAATGGTGGAAGCCGAGACATCCGCCGGCGCCGAGTAAAGAACAAGTGGTCTGGATGGATGGCTCTGTAATAGTGTTGGATGCCTGCTGTCTCGTGAGTGACGGGACGCACTTCAAAGAATTCTAGTGCTCTCTTGACCCAGACACGAAGTTTCCCGTGTCTGGTTATGTGGATCGAATCTGGCACATCAGCCCTTTCGCTGGATGCCGCCGCAGGCTCAGTAACACGTTCGACCTCCATCGACTCCAACATTAATGTACCAGTCCAAAGAGCGAGTGGCCTGATCCCGTGGCGTGAGAAAGGTGGGCCACTGATGCAGCTGGATTACATTGATAGGCTACGTGTGCTCTACCTACCGAACTACCATAGTTCTGCCCCTGCAATCGTGTCAGGACAGCCCTAGTCAATCCCACTGAACGAACTCACGTGACAGTCTTCCTTTCAGTAACCGCTACCTCTGTCTTGGCACGGTTGAGGATCTTCTGGAACTCCGCTACACGATGACGCATACGAGAGTGCATGTAAGCCTTGCAACATTTGATGTGGTAGTGGAGGTAGTCGCGAAACAACTGAATGTGCGAGATCGTGTTGTATGATACATCCGCCTTGGCAAAGTGGCGGGGAAAGAGCACAAAGGTGACATATCCAATGTCTTCAGAATCGCGGAGACCGGGTACATGTCGGATTTCGAGAGGCGGTTCACGGTTAGTGTAGAGTACTTGGGGGGCGTTCTGGATGCTGGGCTGACGTCGAGCATCAACAAATTCCTGGTGGTGCTGTCACGGAAGCTCTGCCTTTGATACGGCCAACTCACCTGCAGAAAAACTTTACCGAATATCCTATCCGTCTCCTCGCGGAAGACGGTAGAGAATATGACTGTCACTCGATCAGGTGATGCCCGAATGTATATAGCCTCCTCGTCACGATAATGGATCTGCATCAGATCTCCAAGAGCGCCCCCCGAAGTCTCTAATTCCTTCTGCTGACGAAAAGCCGACTCAAATGTGGCTGCAAGGGCATTCCGCTTCAAGAGGGCGATGGATTTAATGAATGCATCCCGACTCGCTGCGGGCCTATTAGTGAGATCCTCACTTGATACTAAACACACACCTTCATCGCCCGGGAGCTGCTCAAGGTCAATATCGAGACTGATATGGTATTCCGGTTCCGTTTGGGCCTTGATCAAGGTGCCATATTCCCGTCTGAGTACGTCTAGTGCACCGTACGCTACAAGCTCGTCCCAACAGCGAATGTTCATCGAAAGCTGAATCACCGTCCTTTTGTCTGGCGTTGACAAGTGGAATCTAACTCCGTCAAAATCTACGAACAGGACATCGAGAGATGAGGGTCTTGTGAGTTATCAATGAGCACGATGGCTACGGTAGCGTATGAATTATGGACACACTTAGTAGCCTTGTCTGCCAAGGTTGTTTGTATGATAACGTTATGCGACTACCGTCATATTAGCTTGTGCTGAACGGCGCGACGAAATCCCGCCCTACCTCGAGGAGAATCATGGCTGGACGAGCAAGATAACTCAACACCAAGCGCGTGTGGTGATGACAAAGTATTGCGTGGGAATAATTGATATCTGCAGTAATGTAATTTCCCTTGGCAGCTTTCCAGCTATTCAGCGGACGGCCAACGTACCAGATACACTGCAAAGTATCACAAAAAAGCTTTAGCTTGCAACCATGGGTAGGCTTCTTGATTTCTGCACAACTATGCAACTTACCACGAGTAGCGCCCAAAAAATCCAAGGCATCCAAGATGTCTCTCAACGAGTTTCTCGGCGATAGTAGTGCGCATAAATTTTTGTACACTACCCCGCTTCCTGGCTGATCCCGCAAGTAGCTCTGGGCTCATGGGCTGATGAAATGGATGCCCTTCCTACAGCCCGTAAGGACTTTATGCATCATTGTGTATACTGCCCTGTCAACTTTCTTCTAGCCTCGATTAAGACGGACGACGATAGGCTGTCACGCCCTGGTGATCGCTTCAACAGGCGTGATGACTTTGCGTCTTCTCGACGTATGTTTGGTCTTCGATCTGTCGGTATCCCGCCGATTCACACCTTTGCCCAGTCGATCGCCCATTCCCTTCCATGAGGGAAGAGGTCCCATTGCCATCCCATCCGCCTTTTACTGCATTTATCGGAAACCTCGCCTTCGATATCACCGAAGACGAATTAGCTAGTTTTTTCAATCCTCATCAGGTTCGTAGTTTACTTTATCAGGACTTGCAGCGCTCAGCGTACAGATAGGCCAAGTCCATTAAAATAATCAAAGACCGCGAGGACAAACCGAAAGGCTTTGGTTACATCGAATTTACCGAACTGGATGCCTTGAAAGATGCATTGTCAAGGACAGGTTCTGTTAGTTGTTCCAGCTCTTCCGAAGAAATACACTTGTTGACACTCTTATCAGAGTCTGTCAGGTCGCACTATTCGAGTGAGCGTTGCTGAACCCCGTGAGTTTAAATTAGACTTGCATTCAAGGGTAAACTTAATCCCGCCCACGCTAGCAAAGGAAAGGCCTGGATTTAGCAGTGCTGTCCCGGAGGACGATTCTAAATTTTCTGGGAACTGGCGTAGGGAAGCCCCTCTTCCATCATTTGGGGATTCTCGTGAGTCTTCACGACGTCACGTCGACGGGCAGCCGGGGGAACGCCGACCACCACCACCATCAAATGTTTCTGACGAAGCCAGTGACTGGAGATCATCCCGACCGCTATCAAAAGTGGCTGAGCCGGAAGCACCGTCGGCTCGTCGGAGGGGCTCAGGTTTCTCCGTTACGGAAGGCCAAACTGGCGCTGCGGATAAAGAGGAACACTGGACTATCGGGAGCAGATTTAAGCCCTCAGCCTCTGAAGAGTCCACGCATGGCAAGTTGGGTACCGTAAAGGGTAAACATGAGTCTGTTCATGTACGGGACACCCCTGATGAAGGGGATTGGCGCGCGCGGAAAGCCCCAGGCACCTCCCGTGAGTATCCGCGTCAATATTTTGACGACTTTGCGTCGCAGCTGATTCACTCGCACACAGCAAGCAGCTCCACCCCTCCAACTCCTCAAATCAATCGTAAAAAACTTGAATTACTGCCCCGTTCTTCCACAGGTTCTACCAGTCCATCTCCCTTATCTTCCCCAAAGTTGGCCTCCAATGTTCCAAGACCGAATCCGTTTGGTGCTGCAAAGTAAGTCTATTGCCACGAGTTCGAATTGAGGAATATTTTTTGATACGTTGCAGACCAGTCGATATATCTGCGAAGGAACGTGAAATTACCACTCGTTTGGAGCTTACCAAGGATCGGGTTCCCCAGCATTCGATGTCCCGCACAAACTCTCGGCAAGCCACTGAGCGAGGGCCCACACATCCGACTAAAGCCCTATCGACTGGCCCCTCCACTGCTCCTGCCTCAGGATCTCCCGCTACTCTTACTACTTCCACTGTCAGGCCGTCATTCAGTTTTGCAAATGCAGCCAGCACAAAAGCAAACGCTGTCGGAAGGACGGATGATGAGAAGGCTATGGAGGACACAACCTCTGCGGTGGATGATGTTACAGATCAGGCAGTCGAGATGTCTGTCTAGACACTTTTTATGTCTCTATCATATCGTGAACATTATGATTCTTAACATAGACGGGTGAGTAGTTGAGTTCTGATTGCAGGATATCGTAAGTTCCACTGGCACGAGACAGTACGTCATCTTATGAACGTCTTCGACTACTGCCGATGATGTAGCTCCGGATCAACAAATTTCATGCGGCCACGACCTACGAAGAAATGAGGAGATACTAAGTGTTGCATACCGAAAGGGAATTGAATGGGTGTACCTTTGAAACGGACACCTTGGGTTGAGTTCGTGTTCTCATGTATGCGTTGGATGCGCTCCAGCTCTTTGCGTTTAGCTGTTGCCATTCGCTCTTGCTCTTCACGTTCCAGACGGGCATCATATTCTTCCTCTGTCTCATGCGGAATGTTGTTGCCCTCCGATCCTCGAGAGTCCTCAGGTTGGGATTCTGGTTCGGAAATCTGTATTTTCGACTTCTTGCGGCGGCGCTCGCGGTCTGCACTATGTGATCGGGATTGACTGTCGTGACGCTTGCGATTTTTGGCACTTTCTCCTGTGTAGAACCGAATGGGACATGGTGCGGTTGGTCGAAAGAAATGGCAAACATACGTTTTGTTTGCTCCACTGGCTTTGGCTTTCTCAGTTCAAGTTCACCACAATTTGAGATTACAATCGGTGTTTGTGGTCGATCCTTCGCATCTACGGGTACTTGCGCTAGCCTTTTTACCACATCTTCGTAACCCCTGATCACCTTTCCAAAGACGACGTGTTTACCTGGCACTCTTTAGTTATTCGGAGACTAACCGGGATCAGAATGCTTACCATTCAAGTGGGGACATTCTCGCAGGGTAATAAAAAACTGTGACCCGTTGGTATCAGGCCCCCGATTAGCCATGCACAAAAGTCTAGAATAACTCAAATATTAGGCCAAAGAGTTACTATACTCGATAAATGATGCTCAAGACACACCCATCGGAATCGAGAGGCCTAGAAAGATCTTCGTCGGGAAAGTGGCCCCCATAAATAGATTCCCCTCCGGTGCCGTTGTGCTTCGTGAAGTCTGTAGTGACGATAAGTAGCGAGTGACATGGCGGTAGCTGAAGACGGACCTCCTCCTTGAATCATGAAATTATCGATAGACCGGTGGATAATACTATTCTTGTAATACAGTGGGCGTTCTGAGACGACCGACAACCCCTTTTCCCCTGTGCATAGTGTTCGGAAGCTGCAGCAATCTCTTCAGTTCTAACGCGTTCCTGGAAGCTGAACTTGCCATTGGGGGCAGCTTACTTTTCTGCAGTCTTTGGGGCTGTATCGTTGAATAGCTCGAAGACGACTCTGGAGCAATGTAAGTATATCTGACACGCTAGCTATAGAGATATCACACCTTCCCGCAGGATCAGAACCGATGGAAAAGTCAAAGAAGACGCGTGGACGAGGCATAGAGAAACTGGAAGATAGTACCGAACCGTTGTCAAAGGCAAGTTGGATTAGCGTCGGCTTATTACATAATAATCACGAGTCGTCGAGGCTCGATGACTACCGAGCGAACCTTCGGAGTACCAGGCTGACTCGGAGCGCTCATCTCCGAATTACAAGGACTACTTAGTAGCGAGTACCCTCCATAACTCGATTTATCATCCTGGAAACTTCCAACTCACGGTTCTTGAACTCTTCACGCCAATCTACTAAGCGGCCAACCCATCTCTCTGTCGATTGATAGGTTTCCAGGGAGTTAGGTCAGTTTGGTCATTGTCATCTTGTCAAATCCCGTGAACGCTAAGCTGCCTTCGCTATTGCCTAGTGAGGACTCTAGATCAAGCCCACATTTGTGCATGACACTGCTTGTTCTTGCATACTTCCCACACCTGATTGCCCTTCCCTATTAACATTCTCCCATCCAACACTCGTCCATCTGAATGAATGTCGCGCGACATGAGACATTATAATGTTGTTGTCCTTGGTGGTGGGTACATCGGTTGCTTCGTGGGTCAATAGCAAGCCATAACCTCTCGAACCTAGCTGGTGGGGTAGGGAAGTCTGCTTTAACAGTGCGATTCGTGCAAGATGTCTTTCTCGAGAACTACGACCCAACAATAGAAGGTAGGTCTTGCGACAGTCTGCTAATCTCATGTCTCCGCTAACAACCAGTGCAGAAGCTTACAGACGTATAGTCGACGTTGATGGTATCAAGGCTTCGGTGAGCTCGTGTGTGTTCTACCCTAGCCAGATCCGACCTCCCATGAGAATCTTGTTCTTATGCTTTTCGCTCAGCTTGAAGTGCTGGACACCGCAGGGGCCGAACAATTTACCGCACTTAAAGAACTCTATATCAAGGTAGGGAGTCTCTTCGTTGAAGCAGGCATATTACTTATGCCTATATTCCATGACTTGTTAGTCCGGCCAGGGCTTTGTTTTAGTTTTCAGGTATCTTCTTTGTCCTCTGTTGTATCCTATTACTTATCTCTCCCCAAGCCTCACTCAAGAGGCAAGCCTTCGTGAAGTGGATACTCTCCGCCAGCAGATCTATCGTGTAAAGGGTGGTGACGCTGTAACTAATTCTACACCCTGGGACCGCGATTGAGATACTGAACTTGATGATATGTAGACCATTCCTATCGTCGTTGTCGGCACTAAATTAGATTTAGTCGCTGAGCGGGAGGTTTCTCGCAACACGATTCAGTCTCTGGTGGCGCGTTGGCATATTCCCTTCTACGAGACGTCCGCCAAGCGCAACTGGTACATTTCCGATGTGTTTCAGGACATTGTGAAGCAAATGCTCGCACGGTATCCTGACGATCCTTCATCCAGGAAATCGACCCGGTTTCGCAAACCATGCACGGTTATGTGAAGCCGTGTTCCCACCCAGTTTGTATATCACTTGGTACTTGCATGTCCTGCATCATCTTAATACGTTTGGAAAGGTAGCATACAAGTAAGTATCTCATGTACGATTCACAATTATGATACCCAGTCCCTACGTGACAGTTACCTGTCTGTGTGCTGTGACAGCATCGCCTGGTGAATTACGTAATTTATTTGTATGTATATATCTGTCCACTTTTCTTCAAGTGGCTCTGTCAGAGCAAACTTGCACCACGACTCTTCAGTGTTGTTTCTTCACCTGGTCAGCTGCGCTATTCTTTTAGACTTTCTTGAACGATGGTGCGTCGAAAAAATGTTTAGGTCAGTATTTCACTCATTTTGGGACTTTCAGAGTCACAGCAATGGTTACGGTGGCGGTTATGGCGGCGGCTATGGAGGTGGGTATAGTGGAGGATACGGCAACCATGGTGGTGGTGGGAATTTCGGGGGATACGACGATCGAATGGGTAATCTGGGAAGTGGTCTGCGCTCTATCGATTGGTCCTCGCAGAAGCTGGAACGCTTCGAGAAGAATTTCTACGTGGAAGATAAACGGATTTCAGCTCTCACTGAGCGAGAAGTGGAAGAGTTCAGGCGAAGCAAAGACATCAAGGTAAGAGTCCGCGCTAAGGTGTTGGTAGTGTGTTTTGTTAATCGTTTTAAAGGTTCAAGGGCGCGGTGTTCCGAGACCAGTACGGACTTTCGACGAGGCTGCTTTCCCGGAGTACATCATGTCTTCTATTCGTGCTCAAGGCTTCACCACGCCAACACCAATTCAGTGCCAGGCGTGGCCAATGGCATTAAGCGGCAGAGATGTTGTTGCAATTGCACAGACTGGAAGTGGAAAGACGATCTCTTTTGCTCTTCCAGCAATGCTCCACATTAATGCGTAAGTATACGTTATCTGGTTGTTGACTGCCGCTGATCCACGTAGTCAACCTTTGTTGGCCTCTGGCGATGGGCCTATCGCCCTTGTATTGGCTCCCACTCGTGAACTTGCGGTGCAAATCCAACAAGAATGTACGAAATTTGGGTGAGTAATGCAACAATGATTGTATTTGATTCATATAAGAAAACTGTTGTAGGGCGAGTTCGCGTATCCGTAACACTGCCATCTACGGAGGTGCTCCAAAGGGACCTCAGATTCGTGATTTGCAACGTGGAGTGGAGATCGTAATCGCGACCCCCGGTCGTCTTATCGACATGCTTGAGACACAGAAGACGAACCTTCGGCGTGTCACTTATCTGGTGATGGACGAAGCCGATCGCATGCTTGACATGGGCTTCGAGCCTCAGATCAGGAAGATTGTTTCTCAAATCCGCCCAGATCGTCAAACTTTGATGTTCAGCGCGACATGGCCGAAAGACGTGCAAAAGTTGGCAAATGTATACACATTCTTGAACAAATGTTGTACGTTACTGACTGAGTGATTTGTACAGGACTTCTTGAAGGACATGATCCAAGTCAACATCGGTTCCATGGAGTTGACCGCCAACCACAACATCCAGCAAATCGTTGAGGTCTGCAGCGATTTCGAGAAGCGGGCGAAACTCATCAAGCACTTGGATCAAATCAGCTCCGAAAATGCCAAAGTCCTGATCTTCGTAGGCACCAAAAGGGTTGCTGATGACATCACGAAATATTTGAGGCAGGATGGCTGGCCCGCTTTGGCGATACATGGAGACAAGGAACAGTGAGTTGTGTTTGCTAACTGAATTAGGGTCGGGCCGACTGTTTTTTAGGCGCGAGCGTGATTGGGTCCTTGGGGAATTCAAAGCAGGTCGTTCCCCGATTTTGATCGCCACGGATGTTGCCTCGCGTGGGCTAGGTACGTTTCTTCTCTTTTCTCCGGGCGCTCCGGCTGGGACTACGCGCGTGTGAACGCGAGCAACCTGCAAGGTTTGGTAGTAATTTCGAATGCTTCTCTTATCGAGGGCATGGGTAAATTGCTAACGGGCGTTTCCGCCTTTCCCACTTGCTGCTCGCGATTACCACCCACAGGACATAGGCCTTGAAACGGGAACTTGGCTTCCAAGCTGTCTTCTAGAGGTCTCCCAGTCGTCTATTGTCCGCTCTGTTGACAGAAGCAACCTCCATCCATGTTGGTTTCGATTGGGCTTGCCCCACAACACGAACGAACACATGGCAGGTTTTGGGCACTAGATTTCGGTGATTCTCCTCTTCGGCCGCTGCTTCAATGTTTCCAGTCCCTGCTTTCCTGGCCACGATGTTTCTATCCCTGTGGAGTCAGCTTACGGTACCGTTTGCTGCTGTGTCCTGTCCACAGAAGCGCTTGTATCTTTTGCGTTGTTTATTTATTGATGTTGTATGTGCTTCATGTCCATTCGATTGGTTTTCCGTTGCCTTCGTCGCCGCTCCTTCCACCACCGACCTGATCCTCTGGTCTGCACCAAGATGTGAAGGATGTTGGCTATGTCATCGTAAGTTCCTCTCTCATTGTCTCATTGTGTTGCTGACATGGATTTTCAGAACTATGATTTTCCCAACAATTGTGAAGATTATATCCACCGTATTGGTCGTACAGGGGTAGGCTGTATGTTGTATCTGTTTTCTCCATAACTAACACGTCACTAGCGTGCGGGTATGAAGGGCACGTCGTACACGTATTTCACCACAGACAATTCCAAGTCTGCTCGGGAACTTATTAGCATCTTGCGAGAAGCGAAGGCCCACGTACCCCCTCAGTTAGAGGAAATGGCGATGTACAGTGGAGGGGGTGGTCGAAGTGCGTGCTGTCGTTTAACCAAATTTTTTATATCGAATTGATTTGTATAGGTCGTTATGGAGGCGGCCGTGGACGAGGTGGTGGTGGCGGCGGCGGCTCACGGTATGGAGGTGGGGGATATGATAACCACGGAAACGGTAATGGAAGAGACCGGTGGTGAATATGCTTGGCATTTCTTTTGTTTGCACTGATAGCATAGATTGTTACTGCAGTGGTGTATACCATTTGTAGAGCTTTTGCTTGTTTAATCACCTTGACATTGTGTTACTGTTCAAGTCTGAGTTTTTGCATCATTGTTGGCTGTATACTTGATTTCAGCAACTGAGTTCTGTGAATCTTTTATCTCATTTGGCATGTGGGGTCGAGTCAGCTTTGCTTCTATGTCTAAGTGTCATAGCTTTGTTTGTATAGTGACTTTTGAAACTGTTCCAATGTTTAATCCTGATGCAATGTGTGAAGTGCACTGCAATCACCTGTGGAAATCTTACTTAGCCTGTGTGGGACAAACAATAGTACACACTCTGGGCTACCCATAGGTACCTGGGTCATGTGATTTGGCCCAGAGGAAGTAGAGATATGGCCATTTTAAAATGGCAATTGTTACAATTCATTCAACCATCTATCTTTTCCCTTCACTGTGCTCAACTCATTACCCTTGTCCCCTCTATCTTTGTCTATGCCCCTTACTTCCATGACTCATCACTGGTCTCCATTAGTGTCTTTCACTTTCATTTAAACTCTAAAGCCACACAGCCTAGCCTGGATTCTATTACAAACATTCCCCTCTGCCCTGGGTAGTGCCCCTTTCATCTCCAATCTTCATTTCTGATGTACTCCTTCTGTTACGTTCCAACCGGGTAGCTGGAGACGTAGACCTGGTAGCATCTTCTGATCGAGGAAGTCCTGATGGGGGCGCCAGACAGCAGCAGAAGACGATCGAGGGGTGGACATTGGCAAGGTGCGAAGTACAGGTGCTACAACGCTAGGGGGAGTTCAGAGTACAAGGTTCGAGGGGGGAGAGTACCAGGTAAGACGAAGATAAAGACTAAGTGTTCTAAGAGGTCCAGTATATAAGTAAATGAATCAAGAGGAGCCCAAATGTGGGCCAAGGGTGTGGGCAAAGGGCAGGGACGTCAAAAGGACGTGCAAGCTAAAGTGCCAGGTGTGAAATAAGCGAGGGTAGGGGCCGCGTAAGCGGGGCAAAGGGGACTATTACAGCATGACGTTGGTGGACGCATGACTAGGGCACAGGTACGCATAGATAGCGCCATTGGTAAGGTACATGAAAGGGGGCAAGGTAAATAAGAACAAGGGGGAAGCATACGAGGGCACCAGGGGGAGATCCTGGGCAGATGCGGGGACAAAGGACAGTGATGGGGAAGATCCCCAGATGTGACCGGTGAAGGTCCAAGGTGACGAGGAAGTAGGGCGTTCCTGGGTAGGCACGGGAACGGATCTATGGCGGAGGGTAGGACGGAGGAAGTAACTTGGAGTGGGGACGAGGACGGAAGACAAAGGGTCCGAGTGATGTTGAGTCGTTAGACCAAGCAAGGGGGTCACATTGGGGACAATGACGGCCTCCCTAGGTGAGGAGGGACGAGGACGAGGGGCGAGGTACAAGTGTACAGACGGCGTTCACAGGTGTGAGACAGGGGCTAAGCCGAAAAAGGGATAGGGGCTAGGCGAGTTGTAACACCTTCCATGATACTTCTCCTGTGCCCATGCTGTAGTATCCCCACTTGGACACTGTAC